>APFE030751458.1:0-52987 GCA_000404065.3 Pinus taeda
AAAGAAGGCAGCCGGAAAGGTATAGCCCATCTACTTTCTGTTCAAACTTTGCTTTGTCTGTTACTGATGATGATCGCAGAACTGTGAAGGAAGCAGTGGATTCAGAGGATGGAAAACTCTGGAAAGAGGCCATGGTTGATGAAATGGCATCTTTGCACAAAAATGAGGCTTGGGATCTGGTGGAGTTGCCGGCTGGAAGGAAACCCATTGGCAGCAAATGGGTGTTCAAGAAGAAGACAAATGCAGAAGGGAAGGTGGAGAAATAGAAAGCTCGGTTGGTAGCAAAAGGTTATTCCCAGGTGCCGGGAATTGATTTTGGTGATATTTTTTCTCCTGTTGCCAAGGTAACTTCTATTAGATTACTTTTATCTGTTGCTGCTGCTTTTGATTTTGACGTAGAACAGATGGATGTGAAGACAACATTTCTTCACGGGGATTTGGAAGAGGAAATCTACATGAAGCCACCTGAAGGCTTTGCGGTGAAGGGTAAGAAAGAACTAGTATGCAAGTTAAAGAAGTCTCTGTATGGGTTAAAACAGTCACCAAGGATGTGGTATCAGAAATTTGATACATTTATACGGGGACTTGGCTTCACCAGACGCAAAGCAGATCATTGTGTGTATTTTAAATTAATTGGTGACCGTGTTATTTATCTGGTCTTGTATGTTGATGATATGTTGTTGGTTGGAAATGACAAAGAAATTATCCAGGATTTGAAGACCCAATTGTCCTCCAAATTCGACAGGAAGATCTCGGTGCTGGAAACTATATTTTGGGCATGGAAATTAAAAGAGATTGGGCAAAGAGGAAGCTCTAGTTAAACCATAGGAAGTATGTCGAGACAATATTGCAGAGGTTTCATATGCAGGATAGTAAACCGGTGAAGGTTCCTATTCCTGTAGGTGTGAGGTTATCTGTTGAACAGTGTCCCAAGACACAAGAAGAGGAAGAGGACATGTCCCGTGTTCCATATGCAAGTGCAGTCGCTAGCTTGATGTATGCCATGGTCTGTACTAGACCAGACATTGCACATGCAGTGGGAGTATTGAGCAGGTTTATGTCAAAACCAGGGAAGGAGCACTGGACAACAGTGAAGCGGGTTTTCAGGTATTTGCGTGGCACTAGTGATTATGGTTTGTGCTACCAAGGAAGACCAGGATTAGACAGAGTGCTGGATATCCGTGGCTTTGTTGATGCAGACTGGGCTGGAGATCTGGATCAGAGAAGATCTACAAGTGGGTATGTGTTTAACCTATTTGGAGGTGCAGTCAGTTGGATGAGTAGGAAACAATCTGTAGTGGCACTATCAACTACAAAGGCAGAATACATGGCAGCCACTCATGCAAGCAAGGAAGCAGTTTGGTTGCAAAGATTGTGTTCGAGTATGGGGTTAGTACAGGGAGCTATAAGGATAGACTCTGACAACCAAAGTGCAATTTTTTTGGCAAAGAACACTGCTTATCATTCAAAGACAAAGGACATTGATGTTCAGTATCACTTTGTGAGGGATATGATAGAAGACAAAAAGGTGTTGCTGGTAAAGGTCGACACTTTGAAGAATACTGCAGATGCATTGACAAAATCTATGAGCTCTGAGAAGTTCTCTTTGTGTAGAGAAACAATGGGCATTTCAGGGCTGGAAAAATGACTAAGCTCTCCTGTGGCCCCCTATGGAAAGAAAACAACAAGTGGGAGATTGTTGGGTTGTGTTATATTATTTCCACATAGTGAACAGGGGGTTTGAGGGGTACCCATAACCCTACTTTATGGGGTCTGGGGCAGCGCCCCGATTTGGTTTTGGACCCTATGTTATGTTGGGTGGACCCACCTATGGTTTTGTGCATGATTGTCGCACATGTTTTCTGGATGCGATGGTTTTCAGTCCATGGTATTGGATCGATGGTTTTTTGGTCCATGGTATTGGACGTCATAGTTTTTCAGTCCATGGTATTGGATGCTTCGGCATGTATAAATATGTATTGTAACATTGAAAGGAAAATAATGAAAAATCAAGCTGGTAGTCTCGGTTTTGAGATCCAGTGGGAAATCTCTATGTATATATGTTTTATGTGTTATGCTCTCGCATTTTTATTTTTCCTGTGATTTAGAATTTGTATGCAAGTAATGCCCCGGACCCCATAAAGTGGGGTTACGGGTACCCCTCAAACCCCCTGTTAACTATGTGGAAAGAATATAACACAACCCAATAGCAAGGTAATTTCCTCTATTTGCTAATTGACATATTTAGTGTATTTTTTATATTTAGGTACCTTAGTGCTATTTTTTTTGAGACTTTAAAGAATATCACATTAAAAACTATTTGATAAAACTTAATAGTCATTGTGGCTACATCCGGCACTCGTCGTCAATCTAGAAAATTGTTAGAACTTCCTCCACTCATTGCGGAGGATCCCCTGAGTTATACTGACTTGGATTCCTCATCTTTGAGGAATCAGTCCCCTAAATCGCACACGGGGTCTATGTGAACAACCAATGGTTCTGATTTGCCAGAGGATTTCTCTACGGAAGGATTTCTTCGTGATTTTAACACTCCACTTACAGATCTATCGGACCGTATTTTTACTTCCACAGTATATGTACTTTCTTCTTCAGTAGGTGGAACTTTCCCATCTATCTAGTCGATGCCTGAAGGGTTGTGGAATGATAGAGACACTATTTGTCCTCTGTCGCTTCCCCAGTCGATGGTCATCACAATGCCGGTAATGTGGAACCCTGCAATCCCATTCGTCCCAAGTACTACAACTCACATAACACCATCTATAGGTGGCACCTAGCAGATGCTAGGTTCCACTCCTATCATGCCACAAAGCATACCTTCGACTAGTGCCACATATAGTGCTCAATATAATGATCAATGCTACCCTATGGGCACAGTACAAGTTTACCAAAACCAAGTTTGGCCACCAATGTACAGTTACAACCCCCAGATTCAAACATCTGGGGCAATTAACATTATGCACATGACGGCGGGGAATGTCACAGCTCCCCTATCATTCTCAGGCATGCATGGATAGTCACTGATTGACATGAGTGTTCTATCTGTCAATCAAAGCCATATGGTTAGTTCTGTGTCGTTTGGGAATCCACAAGGGATTCCTACCTAAACCATGGGGGCACCCTACTTACAAACTTAGGTGAGTCAAGGGGGCACCGCTTATACTGGGGGAAACTTCATACCCTAGTATCAAAATCCTCATGGCAATCCCATCTACAACACTGTATCGCAAAGCAACTATTAGACCACGCAACTAATGTACACCATGGGGAACCAAACGATGGCAGGAGCATAGAGCTCCTCAGCCCATCCGTCATCACCATGGTCCAAGTTGGGGGCACCCAACAATTTACCTTTTTTGGCAACGTTGGATATCCCTAAATTATACAAGTTGACAAATGATCCCATCTACAACAACTTACAATGGCTGTCGATCCTACATAAAATACCGACGGATATTCCTAACTGCGACAGAAAACAAAGGGAGGATCTAGGCACTCATGTCACCACCTACCATCTCTGGTGTGTTTCTAACTCTATGGTGGATGACAGTATCCGGTTACATCTTTTTCCCACCACTCTCACTGGAAATGCTGCAAAGTGGTATATTGAGTTACCACACACGTTAGTGAATACCTTCGATGCTTTAGCGATGGAGTTCACAAAGCACTTTAAGTTACCTATCCATTATGAGATAGGGACAGAGCTCCTTACTTCATTTTGTCAGGATACCACCACCCACATCTCTGATCATATCCATGAATGGAGATGTAGGCGGATGTTAGTTAAAGCTCCCATCCCTAATTTTCTCTTAGCGGACTGGTTCTGTAAGTCGCTACTCCCACAAATTGCTAGAGATGTCACTCTAGGTGTTGCAATCATAGAGGACCAATCCATACATCGTGCCCAACACTTAGATTTGATCTATTCATAGTCTAGCACTCTCTATGACATTATCCCTTATGCTCCTGGTAACCCCAATCCTCCCCCCAAGCAGCACCCTAGAGCGCACACCAATGAGATCGGCGACGCAACCTCTGGGATCACTGTAAAATAGCTCAGTGGTTCCATTTCCAGGCTAGTAGTGGACCCCTCTACCAAAGCGACTGCTATTCTTGCCACTCTGATTAAATCTATGTAGTATACACAAAACTCCTATAGCAAAAACAAGAAGAATAAGAACAAGACCGCTCCTTCTGAGGAGCAACCATCTAAGTAACCCAACCTGAAACAGAAGGCCAGTATGCCTGCTGATATGGAAAAGGATAAAGGCACAAACTATTTGTGCAAAATATGTCTTGAAGAACACGCAACCTGACATTGTCTGCATCTTCAAGAATGCACGGATTACCTTGCCAAGAAAGGTTCTGGTAAGGCACTTGCTGTCCTTAGAAATCCTTTTCCTAATCAAACGTAGAAAAATATCATTGCCAACCAACCACAACCCACATTAGGGGGCAATGATGGTTCATAACATCCTTTAGATGGTGAAGGAAGTTCTACCGTTTACATATTTGAAACAGTAGAACTAAAAACCAGAGCCAAATCTTATAAAGCTCCTATCACTCGAGTAGCAGAACCATCCACAGGAAAAAACCCATCGCCACCCAACAATTTGCGGATTGAAAGGTGAGTTGAGGACTTTGTAATTTGAGCCCCCATGGGGGCACTTCGATGCACAACGCACAAGACATCTGCATGTGCCGCCCAACACTACAACATCGTAGAGGATTTGGTGCAAGCACCATTAGCTATGTCGGCACTCGAAGTCTTACAAACATGCACCAACCAAAGGAAATCTTTTCTTTCAGCTATCAGGGGAATTGAACCTACGGATTCCATGTTGGCTATTTTCGACATGAACAAGTGTAAACCTCCTCTTCCCCACTAGCTTGCATTTCAGGTGCATATCACTTTGAATGGTAAAGGTATACACTGAACTGTCATCGATGAAGGTGCTTCGACCTGCATCAAGTTAGCTTAATGTTGGCTCACCTTGGGTTCCCAAACCCTCTCCCCACCATTGAGCTCCGTTAAAGCTTTCAACAGCCACACCTTTGTCCCAAAAGGATATTTAGCCAGTTTTCCCATCACATTGGTTGGGAAAATAGTAACGGTGGATGTAGAAGTCATGGACAAGAGACTCAATTATAATCTATTATTGGGTTGTAGTTGGACATATTCCATGACAGTCGTCATATCCACTATCTTTCGTATCATCCTATTTCCATTGGATGGAAAGGTTATTATAGTGGATCGGTTGTCTTTCTGTACCGCTGATTATTCACCATTACCAAATGATGTTGTACCCCTAGCAGGAGGTGTAACTGACAGTTTTGTCAGTATAGGTACCGGTTTGTTGAAGGCTTCCTCCTTGATGGGTTTTTTTCCTCTTCTCTTACCGCAAGTTCCACAATTGGTCAACATGCTTTCATAAATTCCTCATGAACCGACTGATCCCTAGATCCTAACGGTGCCTTCAGACCCTGACATATTTGGAGACCAGATTCCACTGTCATCTGCTGAATCGACCTACCAAGGCATTCAGTGAGCATCCACATCTCCGGTCATGTTGGCTGTCACCAACGATACCACCCCCATTCCCATAATTACTCTTGTAGCTCCGTGTGATCGACTCCCATCAACGGATAAAGTCATTCGAGAAACCATGCGTTTTGGAGAGCAACATTGGGAGGATTGGCATATTTGGGGTCTGACATCCGACTCAGACATGATGCCTCTTCAGGTCTTGTCCTCTGACATGAATGAAATCATTTTCCCACCCTCTATAAGCATTAAAACTCTTGGGGTGGATGAAAATATTGACGACACTTCTAGGTCATTTCCCATAGATATTTTAGTCACGACAGGCACCATGGAAGACAACCAGATGAGAGCAGATTGCAGTCTTGAGGAAATTGCAAGCTCCACCTGCCTACATGAGGAATTCCATAAAGAATTTGTTCAGTCTCACAAGGAAATTCCTGACTTTAATCCATCGTTTGTCGCGCATGAGATCCAGCTTTACGATGAGTCAAAACAAAATGGGTGGCCAAGTCCTTCCCTTGAAATAGCCATTCAACCCATGCCCGACCACATAGCCGAAGAAGAATGCTTACTATACCTCAAGCATTTTGGTAAAACCCATCGAAATGCCAATTTGGCACTCACAACTCACAAGGAGTGGCTAAAAACTGAATTTGTAAAAGCGGTTAGGTTTTCATCTTTCTAAGAAGGCAATTTCGTATCACTATATCATCCAAAAGATAATCTCTTGGAAGCATGCACGCTTCGACCCATATGCCTAGGTCGGTATGTCATAACGAAAGTCCTCCCCTCGGGGGCATATGAACTATAGGACTAGGACGGAATCCCACTCAAGGAGCCCACATATTGGCTCTATCTGAAAAAGTATTGTGCCTAGTGTCATGCTAGGCATGTGCTTTGTAATTTTATGTATTCATAAGTTTTTCTTACCTTTTTTGATGTGATTGGATTGTTTTTCTTTTTAGTGGAGTACTTGTCTCACACATTCTTCTCGCAATGCAGATGTCATCATTGCCCTTAAAATACGTAGGATATGTGGATGGTTCCAGTCATCAAACATGGCACATTACATCAGCTACTTGGGTCATCTATACACCTGAGTCGGAACTATTTTGCTCCGGGGGAGTCTTTCTTCATATTTCCACCAACAATATCTCTGAGTACATGCTCATCGTTTCGCTTCTCACAAAAGCGTCATCAAGGGACATCTCCAATCTGGTGGTTAGGTTAGACTCCCATATATTCATTATGCAATTGACAAACCATTATCACATCCGTAATCCAACCTTGTTACGTAACTATCTAAGGGTGTGACTCCTGGAACGTAGATTTGAAATAATCACATATGAACATGTTCCTCGAGAATTAAATACAATTGCTGATTTGTTAGCTAACTATGTATTAGATTGGCATTTGACTCATCTATTATAGAAGCATGCATGAGAAGTAAAATATTTACTAAAGTTAAAAATTTGTCACAAAAAACATTTTAAAACACATTTACACCACCAAAATACCAAATATATATATATAATATATTATATATAATATATACTATATTATATATATATATATATATATATATATATATATATATATCGAAATCTAGTTTTTTACATCAAAATATCCCAAAACTTGGATGATTTAAGTACAAAATGGCTCAAAGCTCAGCTACAAACACTCATATGGCTACGCCAGAACACTTGCTAAAATGAGACTATTTCTCCAGAAAAGCTAAAACAACTCTAGCTACCCTTCGAAGAGGAACCAGAAATCGCTCAAGTACACCAATGGTGTGTAGCTAGATATGAGCAGGAATCTCCCTCATAGGAAGAGGAGGGACACCCATAGTCAAACCCTCTAGGTTCCTTAGAACCTCATGGAGATTTTCAACATCGCTCCCTCCAGCATGTATTTGGCTGCCTCATCACACATAACAAGGTTCGCCTGTAGGATGTACTAGTGCCAGATATGTGTTAAGCATAAAAGTTTCATGTCAGTTCTTATCTCATCATTAAAAGACATTGCATATACATTCAAAAGTACAAAAATACTTAAGTACTATCAAAATTATTCTCACCTTGAGGACCATAGTTGGTCTTGGGTGGTAGCATCAAGTTTGGGTTGTCGGTAAACTCCATGCCTTCATAAGCATAATCATCAACAATCACTATTTGGCTGCGAAGCCACTGGAAGAAGTCTTCATCAAAGAAGTGTCGGAGTTGTCCTCCTCTTGTGCGAGGATCAAGTGATGACCAGCGACCCTGCCTTGGCTCCCTCGGATCAAAAGGACCTAAGATCACTCATGGGCACATGATAGGTAACCTCTCAAGGATGAATGAGGCTATGGTAGTACCATACCCAAAAATGTGTTGGGTATGGGTGTTGCATGTTGTCAATTCTGCCTTCAATAGGCAAAGCACTACTTCACACCAGTTGAACTTCTCGGGCTGGACATAGTCAATGGCAAGCAACAGTTGGGCCTTTGTCGCTACATGGGGAATTTTTGACCTCGCCAAATACACAATCAACCATAAAATTGCCCTCATAGATCAAGATTGAATCCTCTCTATTAGGACTCTGTTGCTGACATGCCCACTCCCAGGGATGCAGTAGATCTATACCAGATTTGAAGTAGATTGTGAACCTGACCTGCCATCGGTGAGGTTTGCTTATGCTGCATGGCATGAAAAACCAGTCAAAAATTAAATATTATCCCGGTCAATCGCCAACTCTTGATCTCCAATTCTGAACACTTGGTTGTGTTCATCCGAGCACTGTATGATCCATCGTAGTAAATCCTCCTGTCGTTTCATCAACTCTAGCCATGCATACTTTAATAGATAACTATGACACAATGCAAGTATCCAAGCTAGATCGTTACGCATCAGCAATTCCTCATTATCATGGGTCCATTCTCTCCATAGGTGACTCATTTTAGCTTGAAACCTCCCAAAAAAGGACCCTAAAAATAGTTAAAATGGGGAAAAATCACTTAAAGAATCCATGCATGAGGGTCTCAAATATGCCCTACAACCCTAACACCCCTCCTAATGCTACACAAGGAGGATTAACACCCTCCAATGGCTTCTACAAAGCATTTAACACACTATACTGGTCATCTAAAGGGCGTTAGTACGCAAAAATGGCTCTAGGGTACCCAGATCTACAAATTTCCACCCACAAAATTGTTAAAAAAAGGTTTAATAAAGCATAGAGCAAGGTTTTAGCTCTCACCTAGGTCTGACGACACATCTAATAATTTCCCGAAACTCCTGCAATGGTCCGTGGAAAATCTGCTCCTGTTTAGCTCCAACTAGCTCTCACAAACTTAAAAAATAGTGAAAATGATGCAAGTGAAAGCTCAAAGCATATCCTTATATAACTTTGAGAGACATGATTTTTTTTAAATCATTAAAGAGAAAGTATTCTATTCTACATGATTTTTTATCATGTATGAACCTAGATAATAGAAATTGCTGCTTTTTTATACTTTTTACTACTTTTGATGAAACTACTTTCAGGAATGCAAAGCAGTAAAAGCTGCATGGAATTATTATAGAGCACTGTTAAGGATATTTTATTGCTCTTTAAAAAAAATAAACATCCCCGAGCTTTCATCGTTAACCTCATTAAAATATATCTAACTATGGCGTAGCACTTTTCGAGATATTTTATTTCTCTTTAAAAAAAACAAACATCTCTGAGTTTTCTGTAGTAGGACTCATTAAACATCCATACCACAATTCGTAAAGCACTTTTTTGGGATATTTTATCACTCTTTAAAAAATATAAACATCCCTGAGTTTTTCATTATTTGCACTAGGTAAATATAGGCAAACGATGCTCTGATCACCTCTTTTTGGATCTTGTTCCAGCTCATAAACTAAAAAATACCAACAAAGCATCCTTTTTAGGCACTTTTTTCTCACTCTTAAAACTGAAAAAATCCTAAGCTTTGTCTTCTTGCTCGTTAAACATGCTAAATATGAACCAAGCATTCTTATAGGTACTTTTTTTTTGCTCGTTAAGAAATGAAAAATCCCGAGTTTTTGTTACTGAGCTCATTAAAGTGTCATGAAAAAATAGGAGTTTAGTCTGTCACCTTGTACTCATAACAAAATGAGGTCGACATCTATTGGAAAAAGGTTTCTCTTTATCTGGGTTCAATAGATTAAATATAGAAAAGTAACCGATATGGGTATACTATTAACCTTTTGTCGCACCCGGTTAACAACTATGACAAAGGGACCACCATGGAGTCTCTCTTTATGATCTTTTCAGACTCTCTAAATATGAAAAGACCACCGAGTTGTCTAGTCTGGACTCTTTAAATACATAGACAAGATATAGAGTCGTTCTTTCTACAATACTTTTCAGACTCTTAAAAGATGAAAAAATCGACGAGTTTGCCTATCTAGACTCATTAAACCAAGCAGATAGGGAAAATAGTCGTTATTTTTGCAATCCTTTTCAGACTCTTTAAACATTAAAAGATCGATGAGTTTACTTGTCCGGACTCATTAAAAAATCAGACAAGAAAAAGGGGAAAATACAACTGTATCCTGTATTTGAAAGCATGATTTGGCAGCATTCGTTCTCTTGAACATGGCACTCCCTCAGATAAATTGTCATTTTGATAACCTATTAGTATGAACCCTACCAACCTATGAGTTTTTAGCCTATGTACCATGATGTAATTATATCTTTGTATCTTAACCACTCTGTAGTGTTCATGAGTCTAGTGCTGTCTAGTCAAAACCATTGTTGTGCCTTCTATTGTTCAGGGGATCCCGTTTGATTCCTCTACCAACGAATCCTACATATCCTTACATCATGCCCTCTGTTGTTTAGACCCAAAAGCTCAAAATATTCTTCAAAAAACAAAATCATCCTTGTTCGGTTTCGTGTCAACTGATGTAGGACACGTCATTGCCTTCCTTTCGACAGCTTTCTTCCTACGACTTCAACACTCTATCTAGGAAGATAACCCAGAAACACATTCAGTGCCTTGGTACTTGGAGACATTAGTGGTAGGTTACCTTGTGTTTGATCACGGGTTTTCATTATTAGCTCCTGGTTAAGCGATTCTATGAGTGTTTGATGACAAAAAATATTTCACATTCGTTAGTTTACACTACGCATCTTGGAGACCACCACCATTATCAATGGGCTTCCTCACATTTCTTAACAGTCTCCATTATTTACTGGTAATTAGATGATTCCATGCATGTTCGACGTCAACTCATATTATCACATGTACCGGTCTATGCTATTCGGTGAAGCAGGAATCAAGACCTTGGGTAGAGGCTTGCATCATTCAACCTTGTTTGCTCTCCCAAGCTACGATATTGTTCTTTGGGGACAACTATTTCATGATAATCTATTATGACATTGGATCCGCCCTGTGCCATATTGGCGGCTAGCATTGTTATATCTCTGAGGAGAAAAATACTCTGACATAGCTACTGAGCATTGGAATGCCTGACTCAGAACATGATTTTAGCAGTTTATATATATTTATCTTTGTTGTATCAAGTTTTCCTTTCCGCTCAAAACTTCTCTTTCTCTTCAAAGATTTTGACAACAAATTATAGTGTTTTTTCATAAAGTACTTCAGCCATCGTCTCTGCCTCTGATCTCATACTTTAGGGGGCATCTATTATAGGACAAATTGACCTCCTAATCAACTCAGAGGAGAAGGACAAGATGAGTGAAGTAATGATCACAATTGCAGGACCAAAATCCACACTATTGCTCTCCATACACTAAGAAGCTACTTTATAAAGCTTGTTACCAAGCATAAAGGAGCGTTAGTCACCCTGCTAACTCTTGATGTTAGACGAGGGGGAGAATTAGTGAACTTAAGTGATGTTCAAGTGGTTATGCCAACGAATTTCCTCATAAATATCTAGATATTAAACCCCTAAATTTGTGCTAGAAAAGCAAGGAAACTCCAAAAATCAAGATATTTGGAGAAATTCTATTCCAAGAATGAAGGAAATGGGAAAAAGCTTGTAAAGAAGGCAGGTTCATGGTTTTTTCCCAAATGAACTACAGGTGGAGCTTGGCAGCCCTAATTTGATTTCTATATAAACAATGAGAGGGCCATTGCAAAGGGGATCAAAGCATTTGGAAGGATAACCCATAGAGTTGTTGTGAACTATCATATTCTTGAAGGAGCTAGTAGAAAGAAGGAGAGAGAGAGAGAGGAAGAAGGGGTAAGGAAGGTTGATACAATGGGTTCTTGTAATCGCTATTCCATTCTCAATATAGGACTGTGGTTGTGTTCCCTACTCCAAAGCGTCAGAAATATTGTGCATTTATTTGTTCATTATGATGCTTGTTGTGTTGAGTAGTTAAGTTATACATTTATACATGTTTGTTATAGACTCTTACATTAATTGTCAAAAGTGTATGTTGTGATTGGTTTGCTTTTTTATTTTGTGCATGAATCATCTCGGAGCTGGTTAGGAGGAGTTCTTCTTACCGCACGGAGATCCCCGAGCGAATCTATAAAGAGCCAAAGGTGATCCTCTTTCCATACCCTGTCAATATATGTAAGATAGATGAACATGTGTGTAACAGGTAACTTTTGCAGATAACCTTATGGTCTGTCGAAGGTCCTAGGAAGACTTCCGAAGGTATTTTTCATCTCGTGCATTTAAACCCATAGCACTAGGATGCACTATGGTAAATCCAGGTTTCTATTGATGAGGGTGAGGTGTTTTAGCCTTGGGATGCCCTAGTTGGTTCTTTTGGTTTGAGTCCCACATTCATGTTTGGAATATCACATAGTAGTGAATGGATTAAGGGAGATTTGGCTCAGCCATTCTATGGTTGGGTGGAACATGTCCCACCCTAGGTTTGGATTGTAACACACTCCTACAACATCTAGCTAAGTAACCGACTAGCTAGGGTAAACATACGACAATAAGAAACTATGCTATGATTCGGCCTCCTAGGTAACCTTAATGAAATGGAATTGATGGAACCTCAAACATAGTCATGCAACATTATCAATAGAACACTCAGAAGACAAGTCAGCCACTCAGACAACCTGTCCGTGGGTTCTACTATTATTCTGGAACTCTTAGGCCATAGTCACTCTGATGTTATGGGAAAGGGAGAGACGAGAAACCAAATTTCATTCTCATAGGCCTACCTACCAGCGACTATGGACAATAATTTCTAGTTTTGTGCTAGCGACCATGGGATTTAAGCCACTTTTTCAAGCCTAGAGCCTAGGCCACTACCTAAAATGAAATGAATGCTTAGAATTAGGAAGATTATAGGGAAACAATGATAAAAAAGTAATGAGATGATGAAGACCTTTTCTAGACCCCTACTAGCCATGATAAACATTTCATCGAACATATCATTAACATATAACCTACGTCAGTTGTAAAAGATAGAATTGTGTAGAGATTTCATAAATATCTCAGAATCGCTATAAACCATTGTCTCCTTATCACATTAGCTATTATTTCATGCATTACGTCATAGATACATTGATCATTCAATAACAAGTAATAACATGATGAGAGCCGTACATAGTTGCTGTCATAAAACATATAAATAACCAACGAAATAGGGGAAGAAATATCCATGAACTCACAACCATATAAATCACATATAATCCATATTAATATTCATAGAAATATAAGGATAAATAAGCTTTCATTGATTCAAAATCCCAACTCAAAATGGGACTTCCACGTTCCACCCAACCGTATAATGACCGAGCCAGATTTCTCTTTAGCCATTCACCCTTGTGCCATATTCCAAGAATGAATGTGGGATCCCATAGAACAAATGAATCAAAACTCATCCATGGCTTGCAGAGGCCATCCACCTTAACCCATCAAATAGTGATTCTACCTCATGGCCAAACATCTCAAAGCCATCATCAGATTGGTCTCCATCCAAGCCTTCGAGGGCTTCCAAAGTGTTTTCTCTAACTTAGCTCAAAGGACTAGTAACTCAAACCACAATTGTCATCGGGATCCAGAGTGTTTGTCCAACCAAGGCTTCTAGGACTAGTAACTTAACCCATAGTTTTTGTTGGGCTTCCTGAGCATTTTTCCAACTAAGGCTTCCAGGACTAGTAACTTAGCCCACTAAGGGCTTCGAGATAGTTTTTCCAACCAAGCTTCCAGGGCTAGTATCTCAATCCAAGGGTTTATAGGGCTTCCATTAGTGTTTTATGAAACCAAGGCTTCCAGGACTAGTAACTCAACCCAATCCATTACAAGGATTCCAGAGTGTTTGTCCAACCATGGCTTCCGTGAACTAATAGCTCAACCTAAGGTAAGGAAACATGAGAACCAACCAAAATCAAAGAGAATAAACCCTCAACACCATAGTTATTCAAAGAATGGAAATTATATGTAAATCCATTGTCAATCCAGGCCATCCTTCATGCCAATGATAGATCATTACCAAGAAGCCACATGCATGCCAAAACTAGTGATGAAATCATACATGCAACCCAGTACCAACCAGTAAATCTGATCTAGATGTTGATCTCGATTCCCTTTGGCACTTTCCTGACCTTCCTTTTCCTTCTTTCTCAAAAATCCAAATATTCTACACTCTCCAAGATTTCCCTAAGAAAACTCTAAGTATCAAAGAGTATGAGCGAGAGAGAATAGAAGAGAACCCCAACATTGAACGGACCAGGTCATTCCCACTAATCCTCAAAATTATTTTTATCAATGAGGCCTCTATTTTCTCCATTTTCAATTATTTTGTTTCAACATACTCCTCACATGCAAGATATGACCTTTCATCTTCATTTTCTCCTAATTTCCATTATTTTCATAAATGAGTGTGCAAAAGTACCATTTTGCCTCTTTAATGCCTTAGCCATTGCCTTTGCCAATTTCTGTAACCATAATAAATTGAATCAACACCCATTAGGATTTATCCCCCACCATTTAGCTTGGAATATGTATGCCATTTCCATGGCCTTATATATATATTTCCATGGAATTTTCATAAGGGTTGTTACAGAACACCATGGCTTTATCTATATTTTACATGGAATTTTCATAAGGGTTGTTACAGAACACCATGGCTTTATCTATATTTTACATGGAATTTTCACCAGGGTTGTTACAGGATTCTGCATCACTAATGAAGGTTTATTTATCCTTGTATTTATCCGAGCATTATAATTATTTATATGTTGATCATATGGCTATGATTTCATTGGTATTTCTATTGCTATTATGCTGGTTATATAAGTGTTTTATGACGATGTCTATGTATCAATCTCATCATGTTTATACTTGTAAATGAATGGACAATGTATCTATGAACTAATATGTGATAATGCAACAAATGATAAGTAGGAACAATAATTCTTAGTGATTCTCAGATAAGTATCAAATTGCTATGCTTAAATAGATTATTTACGCTTGTAGATTACGTATTTGTAATACGTTTGATGAAATGCCAGTCATGGATAGTAGGGTTTTGTTTAATCATTTGTTTTTCTATTTTATTTTGCATCATAATTTCCCTCTTATTTTACTGTTATGGAGATATTATTCAATTATGTTCAGTGATCTAGGCTCTCGTCATGAAAAAGCTGCTCAAAACCCAGGGATGCTAGCAGAAAATTGAGAAAAATAGTGCTTGGATGTTCGCATGCCTTGTTATGACAGTGTCTACAACATCCTCAATGTTGGCAGGCCTATAACATGAGAGCTTATAGAGGTCAAGTGTTCAAAAAGCTCAGTGGGACCCAATAGTTAGCTCCCTAAGTGGTTGGAATGGTTCCTCAGAGTCTTGTAGTTGATGTGGAAGGTATGTATGATGTGTTTCTGTCGATTCCACCTCCTTAATGTCACATAGGAGGTTAAATCTAATCATAGCATACTCTCGTCTTACCTCAGTTGGCTAATTACTTAGGTAGATGTGGGAGGAGGGCGATACATATGGGATAAGACACTTATAGAAATATGGAAAAGTAGGCAACACACGACATGTACTAGATGAAGTTAGAAATATTTGGCAAGAACCATTGACCAATCCTTAAATATAGAAAGACATTAAGAGGTCACTCGAAGCCTTTTTTAATAGATACAGACTAGGATAAACACTATCAAAAGAGTTATGAAAAGTACCAGTCAATCCCATGCATTCACAAAATTCACCACCTAACACAAGCCCTAAATAGAGGTTTAGGAGAAACTCAACTATGTAATGTAACATACTCCCATCTCCTTATCCATTATCAAAAACCTAAGGATGACACTAGTATGTGAATGTAACAACTCTAATCAGACTACGACCATGATACCAATGCTCACAAGGACCCAATGGTCATACTCACATGCCACTAAAGAATGTGAGCATAGGTTAAAGTATAATTATCTTGCACATAGTGCCTTGCAAGTTGCAATTGATCAAATAGAAAGCTTACAGACAAACTAAACCCTTTACTGAATATATATTTGGCTCAAGTCCTACCCTGAACCAAACCTATCTTTTCCTCCTCGTGAATCTTCCCATGGACATTAACATAGCCTCAACTTCATCAACACCAAACAATATATGAGGACACCCCAAATCAAACCTATCTTTTCCTCCTCATGAATCTTCAAATGATCAATAACATAGCCTCAACTTCATTAACACCAAACAATATACAATAAAAGTAAGCAATCTGACCTAAAAGTTAAATGGGTAGAAGACTAATAATGTTGGATGGAACTATTGTCTAGTGAATTTCAACCCTGAGAATAAATCCCACCCTCTATCCAATAGGATCTTGAACTCAATTTTACACCCCAAGCAAAATTTGTCGATAAGAAACCCTTCTAACTAGAGAAACACCTAATAAGACTTGTGGTAGGAAATACTAGAAAATAGCCATATACAAACCTATGGACAAAGCATTGAAATTTATAGAAGCCTCTACACTTTGTTATTAACCATCATAATAAATATTTACAATTCTAGAAGGACCTAGGGTTACCCAACAAACAATTCTTCATTGTAAAGCGCAACGAGGCGATCACCACCGACAACAATATAAAAAATTGAGCTCCCATTCAATTTCCTTAGAGTGGGCATGAAAACGCAATCAGGGCTGCAAAATACATACACACTTCCATTCTTAGAAGAGAAGACCTAATTATCTTGTGCAAAATGGTTTGAATAGTATCTATCCTTGCTCTCAATTGTCTTCTCGGGCCAGTTCTGGTGACATGACAAGACACTCTGATAAGTGCTCCTGATATCAGTGACCCCAAATTGTCACACTGATTCAAAACACATACACTACTGCAGGCTTCCATGAAACATGGATCCAAAACCACCTTGTCATTCCATGCAATCCTGGGAACCTCCACATCCATCCAAGACTACATGACTTTTCTTTCTTGGAAATCAAGGAGGCCTATGAAACTATTGTCGCAGAGCGGGTAGAGCGTGGCAATGAGCAATAAGCAATTTTCAAGTAGCCACTGTAGCTTCCACGCAATGCCCAGTCATTAGCTTTCAGTTGCCTAGTAAAGCAAAGCGACTTGGAGACCTAAGGTTTGGTCCCCTAATCCAACACCATACTCTCTGTTGCGCCCATGACAACTAGCATACATGACCATCGTCATTGGCAAGCACCCTAATCGTGAAGTTCTTTGGTTGGTTGTCATGGGAGACCTACAACTTGAATTAGGGCTTCCTCGTTTGGTTACCCAAGACTCTGATGCCTCTTCCACCCTTGTTGATGTGCTCACAGGTGTATATGACCTAGCGCTGGGGGTTCACGAAGATAAAATCATTGACAACATGGTAGTCTAGAGTTAAGGGAGTTTGTTCCTCTAGAGTCGAGTCATAAATATGCACCTTGATTCCATGGGAAATGCAATAGCCCCCTCCGAAGATGCCAGACTCGTTGTAACGTCACCCATTTCATGCTTGTTGGTGGAGGCTAAGAGCTCCTTCTGGTTACCATCCATTCGCCCCACTTCACCCCGTGGAGGTGGTCCATGATGTTGTAGTAAAGGGCCTCCCTGTACAGTGCCCGCTTTGACATCCCCTGCGAAACGTGAAGCTCCTCGATGTGTAGCAGGTCAAACAACAACGAGAAATAGGAGGGGTTCCAACATATGAGGATGTCTTCATTGTCATTTCCATCACCCAATGTGAAGGTCTTCTAGGTTTCTAGGAAAACACATTAAATCACTCGAAACAGATATCGTACAAGTTAGGCTAGGTTTCAGGCCATATAGCTGGGCATGTGCTAGCACGAGGACATCAATAAAAATAATATACCAAAAACCCAATGTTAACATTGTAGAACGATAAAAAATTTTGAATTTTTTTTACATACGCAAAAAATAATACGTTCAACCCATCATTATATGTCAGATAGTAACATAATAAATAAATCAAATCTTAAAACATTCATTCTATAACATTTAACTAGCCTATATCCATCTTAAATCCTAATCTATTAAGCACTAAGAGGGATAAAATATATCGAGATGAAAACCTCATTTTCTAGTGAAAATCTTTAGGAGAGGTCTACACCTCGAGATATTTGATCCCTCTCGGTAGTTAATAGATCTAGAGTTAAGACGGATCTAGGTTGTTTTTAGTCATTTGTGGTCATACAAAATTTGTTGAACATCTAATTAGTTCGATCATTTTGAATATGATAAATATGTCTGAGATTAATTTGGTCCGTTTAATTTAAAATTTTCCTAGTTACCTCAATTTGTTGAGATGAGAGAGACTGTTAGTAACTTGAATAATGAAAAATGATGAAATAAAAATTTTGAGTGCAAAGTGTTAATGTAATGATTTTGATTGATAGAAAATATGAATAATAATAATATAGTCAATTATAAATAATATTGATTGTGATCAATATGAAACTATTTTCATCTACTGTTCTTATTGTCACACCTATTAGTTTTTCCATTTTCTCATATTGATCATATGAATAGAGTGGTTAGAATCTAAAGCTTTTATTATAGTGTTCCTATTACCACACATATTAGTTTTTCCATTTTCTCATATCAATGATATGAAAAGGATAATTGGAATCATAGACCATTTGAATATTTAACTCGAGCTACTGCACTTAAAATCATACCTTGTCTCTATTCCTCTTCAACATTAATAGTAGTTTTCTCCAAAATCAATCATTGTGACTTATGGAGTGTTAAACCCAAAATAATTTTCAATGCTAGTTATTTTATATTACCACGTTTGAATGCAAATTAATTAACAATGTTTAATGATGGAAAATTAAGAATGTATCCAATTATAAATATTTTATTTCAATGTTGAATGATGGAAAATTAAGAATGTATCCAATTATAAATATTTTATTGTTTCAAGAAGCAAACATTTCAGGTAAGAAAACATTTTATTTCAGATGAAAATTCAAGTACTGTATTTATGGTTGAATTACTGTAACACATAATTAAATGCACTTCAGGAATAATTTTTATGTTCTTACAACGAGGGTAAGAAAACATTTTATTTAGGATGAAAATTCAAGTATTGTATTTATGGTTGAATTACTGTAAAACATAAGTAAATGCACTTCATGAATAATTTTTATGTGCTTACAATGAGAGAGAGTGTGTATGTTTTGGGGATGAGAAGGAGAGATAAGGGGAGATAGAGATATATATGTGGGGGAGAGAGGGCAGAAGAGAGAGGAAAATACATGGAGGGAGGAAGAGATATAGATATCGAGAGAGTGAAGGGGAAGAGAGAGAGAGGGAGGGAAAAGGAAGGGAGGGAGTTAGATATAGATAGATATGGAGAGGGAGTGTGTATGTCTAGGTGGTGAGATAGAGAGATAGAGAAGGAGAGACAATGGGAGATATAGATATAGATGGAGGAGGAGGAGATGTGCTTAAACTGAAATCAATGCACATTATTAATCTAATTAATTTGAAATTAATGTAAATCATACGTCTAGTTGCACCAAATTCGGAATCAACATCTACACTAAAATAAATGCATCTAGTGAAAAAAATATAATAGGATTAGAAATAAAAATCTATACTGAACTCAATGGATCAAACGGAACCAATCAAATAGAATTAAAGATCAATATCTACACTAAAACCAAAGCATCTAGTGGAAGCAATCAAATATGAGGAAAAATCGACATCCACACTGAAATAAATACATCTAGCATAAGGTATTAAATACGATTAGAAATCGACATCTACACTGAAATCAATGCATCTAGTGAAAGTAAACAAATAGGATTAGAAATCAATATCTACATTGATACCAATGCATCTTGTGCAAGAAATCAAATAGGAGTAGAAATCATCATCGACACTAAAATCAATGCATCTAGTGTAAGGTATCAAATAGTATTATTAATTGATATTTACACTGAAATCAATGCATATAGTGCATGTGATCAAATAGGATTAGAAATAAACAAGTACATTGAAATCAATACATCTATTTTAGTGAAAATCCAAAATATTCATGACTTTCTAGGTCTAGCTTCTATGTCCATATTTTCCTCTGTGTGTCTCTTTCTTACTCCCTCTCTCTCCACCTTCCATTTTGTGTCTATCTCCTTCACCCTCTCCTTCTCTCTCTTACCCTCCCTCTCTCCTCTGTATCCCTCTATCGGCCTCTCCCTCCCTTTCTCTATCTTTCTCCTCTTCCCTCTCTCCCCCTGCAAACTATATTTATACCTCCCTCCATCTCTCATTATTGGCCCCTCTATCCTAGTCCCCTAAACACATCTCTCTCTCTCTCTCTCTCTCTCTCTCTTTCTCTATTATATATATATATATATATATATATATATAATATATATATATATATCTGTGTGTTTGTGTGTGTGTGTGTCTCCCATCTCTCCTTCTCATCCAAAAAAATACACACTCTCTCTTCATATTTGTCTATCTCTCTCTCCCGCCCTCTTCCTATACCTCTCTCTCTTCGTCTTCTCTCTATCTCTCTTTCTCTTCTCTCCCGCTCACTGACTCTCCATCTCTCCCTTGCTACTCCTTCTCCACATTTATCTCTTTATGTATTTCTTCCCCTTCAAATTCCCTCTATCTCTCCCACTCTCTCTCCTCTCTCTCAAGTCCTCTCTCTTTTTCCTTCCTCTCTGTCCCCTTCTCTCCCACTTCCCTCCGTCTCTCCCCCCATCATATTCTCTCTCTCTCTCTCCACCCTCCAACTCTATCACTATCTCCCTTCCCCTCTCCTTCTCTCTCTCCCTCTCTCTCCCTCGTCCATATCTATGTCTCCCTGACTCTCTCTTCCCCTTCTTTCCCCATCTATATCCTATCATTTTCTCTCTCTCTTCCCTCATCTCCTCTCTCTCTCATTCGATCTTTATCTCTCCCTTATCACTCCCTCCCTCTATCCACCTCTATCTCTCAATGTCTTTGTTCTTAACTCCCTCTCTTTCCCCCAAAAAATCCATCTCTCACTCCATCTCTACCCCTCCTCTATATATTCCTTTCTCTCTCTCACTATCTCTCCCACCTCTATGTATACCGCTCCTCTATCTATTCCTTTCTCTCTCTCACTATCTCTCTCACCTCTATGTATAACCCTCCTCTATCTATTCCTTTCTCTTTCTCACTATCCCCCACTCTATTCCCGCTTCCATATCACTCTCTTTCTTAAGTATGATGCAATTGTATTGTATTTAAGAAAATATATAAATTAAAAAAAAGAAGAAGACATAATTCGTTGTAAAATATTAAACCTATATTTTGAACAAATCATGTTAAATAAAATACAATAATAAAAAACTTAAAATATTCGTGCACTATCTTTCCTCTATCATTGTTAATCACTTTTCTTTCTCACATTGCTTGGATCCTTGGTTAAAATGCATTTATCCTAGTTCTTTATAATATAATTTATATTATATAAATTTCACATATACCTCAAAAGTAATTGTAATGATTTTTCTCTTAGATTTAATTAAAAAATGTTATAAAATTAAATTGAAATAAAGTATTAGTAAAATATCTTGATTTTGAAATAAGTTATGGTTTTTGGGCATGTGGTATTGATAAAACATGGTATTCGCCCATGATATTGTACCAAAATAACTAAAGGCCTAGATCCATCACATAATAATCAAAAGTCTAGATGGCACATGGTATTGATAAACCATGGTAGTAGCCCATGGTATTATAAGATTCTTCCCCCCTCTCCCTCTCTATCTTTCTCTTGTGGCTATTGGCCCATGGTGTTGTAAAAAACCTACTTAAAAGTTAATAAAATCCATGATAAATATTCATGATTAAAAATCTTCTCATATTGTAAATATCTAAATTTGTATTATCAATTAAATTTATACATGGAATAGATCTATATCAACTATTACAAATATGTCTATCACAATTGAGGTGACACTACAAATGTTTGCTTACATTATATCTACACATATGCCCTAGAATCAGCGGTAGAGCACAAAAAGTGAATTTGGTGAGGAGAAATACTACAATATTATATGTTACCCAATATTTATTTCTACGAATAATTATGTATCTAAATATAACATCAAACTAACATGAATCTATGCTATTTTAATCCGCGCTTAAATAGATTATAGTCCAGACGAATTCCATCAGTCAATACCATGCATTTTAAAACCATGGGCCAATTGTTAGATGATCCAAAAATAGATATTATCATAGGCTATTAAGTTAGAATAAAATAATTATTTATTTAAGATATTAAATTAATAATTATTAATCTAGAACACTTAATTATTTAATGCATACATTTAGAATTAGTATATTATTATAAAAGAAATGACTCTACAAATGTGTCATATCTTAGGCTCTATTTTAGGAAAATTGTAAGTAAGTTGTTTGAATAGAGTTTATTGTAAGTGGACACTTGTTATTTCATAAGTGATCCATAATTATATATAGTTAGGACATTGAGCTTGTAAATAGCTCATTGCAAGAGTGTTTGGTTGTTTGGGTGTAAACTCTTGCAAAATTCCGGATGTAATTGTTTTTTGTGATTAATAAAATTACATGTCTAAGGACACTTCTGCCATTATTGTGGTATCAGAGCTCCAGTAATGCTGCAGCTAATGTGAAGAGCAGAGCTGTACAGGCACATGGAAAACTCCATTAATTTCATCACTTAATATTTGGTACCTATTTTTTTTCTTATATTTAGCATATTTAAAAATTAAAAAATTACTTCAGCATAAATGAATGTTTGACTCTAAGCATTGGAGTAGCCCATGTGACTTGCTGATCATCCCACACCCCTATGTTGAGAGCCATAACTAATTTTTTTATTTTTTTATTTAGTAGATTTAAAAATAAAAAAAATTACTTCACCATAAATGAATGTTTGACTCTAACCATTGGAGTAGCCCATGTGACTTGGGGATCATCCCACACCCCTATGTTGAGAGCCATGCCATGGAAGTTCGATTATAACCATGATGGCGTTTCCATTGAAATGATGCACTCCAACCTTAGCAGGTATAGCATAATACTCTATTTCTAATCTACGGAAAGGAGGGCCGTTATTTGTAATGATAATAAATTTTCCTTTGGTAGTCCTTCTAGACTCTGTAACCCAATTTATACTTGCCACTCTTCATGACAAGCACTAATCTTCTATTGATATTGTCATGAGATTTTTTAGTTTTCTTTATGTCCATGATTGCTATAGCCCACATCTTCATTGCGGTCTCCTCCTCTCCCAGCTCGACCTGCTCAGCCCACTCCATTCTTGACTCTCTCACAGCCTTATGCCAGTGGTAATCTGAGCCTGAAACATGTAGATTTTATCTGGAACATAGAGATCTAGAATGCAGAGAGTCAGAGGTAGGGGTTTGGATGGGAACTTGACCGGTGCAATTTGAGTAGGTTGAGAGGCCTTTTTAAGTGACGCTCTCTCTTGAGGCATGAAGACGAGCTACAAGACATCACCATTGTTGTCATCACCGAGAAAATCAAATGGATTGGAAGTTACCATTACTTCTAGCTAGCCAACGTGAGCCAATGTGAAGCTAGCATAGCCAGCCAGCGTCAGCCATCTAGCGTGGGTCAACCAACAACTATCCTGAAGGAGGAGTAGAAAAGATCTAGCTTTCGATAGTGTTTGTTTTTAAGTTTAAAGTTGAATAAAAGAAGTGAAAAAGTCTTTTGATGGTGAGATAAGGAATATATTTTTTAATTTTGTAAATTTTTGGAGAGATACGGTAAGTTTTTGTATTTTAGTAATTTATTGTTTGTAATTTTTTTTTGGAGTAATAAGGGATATTATCTGTAAATTTTATTTGGAGAGATAAGTACGATACTATAGCTCAAAGTAATATTACTTTGAGGTGGGGTAATTTTTTCCACCAGGATTTGCAAGAGCATTATCGTAAAAGTCAAATTTTGAAAGTTACCTTGTAAATATTTGAGAAACTCACTAGAGCCAAGTGTAAAGCTCAGTCATTTTTCTCTTGTTTCAATGACTATACGTGGCTCAAGGTCAAGCCCCGATATATCGTTTTTTTTTGCCTAGTGCGTTGCATGGTGTGTTACCCATCTTGATATTTTTTTCTGAGCTTGATTCTTGATGCGGAGGTTCAAAACTACAATGTCAAAGACGATTAACTTTTTCCTCATTTCGACAAACTTGAGCGTACAAAATCTTATAAAAAATGGCAACGCCTCATCAAAATCACTCTCATTTATAATGAATTGTGGTAGGGTATATATGATGGTGATATTAAGACAAATAAACCCAAAGATGCAGCGACACTAGCAAAATGGGAAGTTAAGAATGCGAAAATATTAGCTCTCATTAAATCTTCTGTCAATGATGAAATGTATGTCCATATAGAAAATGCTACAGATGCATGGTCTGCTTTGAGAACCTTTAAAGAATTCTTTGATACTGAGTTGGATCCAAAGAAAGTTGATCTACAATTAAAACGGTTGCAACAAAAATTGATTGAAGGAGGTGATGTTCATGAATATATCTCCAGACTTAAGAATATTAAGTAGGAAATCATGAATGTCAGTTTTCCAGTAGTAGATGATAGTTTTATGGTCACAATTTTAATTGTTGGACTTCCTTCTTCCTACACACATTTTTTGGAGACTCTACAATTAACTAGTAAGTTAGAGAAACTAAAGTTTGATGAGCTCTGCGAAATGTTGACCTAAGATGATAAAACCTTTGGGAAAAAAGAAAAGGTTGGTGAAGATGTCTTTTTCATAGAGGCCAACAATAGTAAATCATCGAATGACAGTTCTAGAAGCAGAGGTAGAGGGAATTTCAATCAAAATCAAGCAGCACATAATGTACAAAGCCGAGGATGAAGCCAAAGCAAAGGAAACAACTTTAATAGTGGAAAAAGTTTAGGTAGGAGTAATTTTCAAGGGAGAGGAAACAATCAAGGAAGAGGGGTATTTTCGAGGTAGAGAAAATAATAATCATGGTAGAGGACAACCTCAAAACAGAAGTCAAAGCAGAGGTAGAGGACAATCTCCAGGAAGGGGAAGACACTTATGTCAAATTGTGTGTCGAAGATGTAACAAAGTTGGAAATTATGTTGAATATTGTCAAACTTCTCTTAATAAAATTCCCAAGTTTCATCAGCACTCTGCACAATTTGTAAATGATCAAGATGATGATAACTCAGAATATTTTTTTGCTTCTTCATCAATATTACAACTTTCATCCATCTTAGAAGTGATTATGAAGATGCTTGGATCTTGGATTCAAGGGCAACTCAGCACATGACTTTTCGACGTGATTTTTTTTGGAATTTTCAAGACTTTCAACTTAGTTCCATTTTTCTTGCAGATGATACAAAACATACTCCTTATGGAAAAGGAGCAGTTAAAGTTTTTTCCCCTAGAATTGGAGAAAAAATGATTTCAAATGTATGGTATGTACCAACCTTTAAGAAAATTTGTTTTCTTTAGTCACGAATTGACAAGCAGGACATCAAGTAATTATGGAAGATAGCCTAGTTAAGACTAATTCCGTAAAATAAAGCTCAGAAACTGTGATCATAGGTTATGAAGATGGAATATTGTTAAGGATGAAAGGGACAGTTATTCCAAGGCATTCTGATTTTGCAAGTGCAATGACTACATGGACTTCACCTATAAGATTATGGCATATAAGATATGGACATTTAAATTTTGATAGCTTTTCTCAATTGCAAAATCAAGGAATGGTTAGAGGACTTCCAACCTTCAAAAAGGAAAATGCAAAATTTGAAGTTTGCATTTATGGAAAACAATGCCAAGAAAGATTTCCAGCAAATTCATGGCAGGCAAACAGGCGGCTACAACTAGTTCACAGTGATGTTTGTGGACCACTACAGACTTCATTCGGTGGTTTCCAATATTTCTTATTATTCATTGATGATTTATGTAGAATGACTTGGGTTTATTTCTTAAGGAAAAGGTCAAAAGAATTTGAAATGTTTAAAAATTTTCACCAACTTGTTGAAAATGAATTCAGAGAAAAGATAGGTAGTCTTAAGATAGATAACGGAGGAGAATTCACTTCAAATGAATTCAAAACTTATTGCAATGATAATGGCATAAGAAGACATCTTACAAATGTTTACACTCCACAGCAAAATGGAGTAGTAGAAAGAATGAATCACACTTTGTTAGGAATGGCGAGATCTATGTTAATTTTTAAAAGGTTAAGTCAAACATATTGGACATAAGCAATTCATACAGTTGTCTATTTCATAAATAGATCTCCAACTACTTCTTTAGATAGAATCACACCTTATGAAGCTTGGTTTGGTTTCAAACCTCGAGTTAAACATCTTAGAGTTTTTGGATCAGTATGCTATGCCTTATCTTTGAAATAAAAACGAACTAAGCTTGACTCAAGAAGTTTGAAATGCACAAGGATTGGCTATTCTTATGAGAAGAAATATTATCTTCTTTTGACCAATGGAAAATTTATTGTGAGCAGGTATGTAATTTTTGATGAAACAGAGAGTAATAGTGCCAGAGAAATCGGAAGTCTTCTTCAAAAGTTATAAATTAAAGGTAGTCGAAGAAAAGGAAATATGAAAAGTCAAAAAAATTCAAAAAATTGGTATAAAATTAATTTTCCTTCATCTGAAGATGATTCCTCCAGTCCATCTACTTCGACAACACCATCAGGATCTTCTAGCAGTTCATCCACATCTTCAAGTAGTAGCAGTTCTTTAGACAATGATTCTCCAACTCTAGAGTCTTCAACTGATCGACGGCCATCTAATTATATTAATCCACTTTACAATGATAGTGAATTTTCAGAATCTCAAACAAGTAAGCATCAACTACCAAACATGTTAGTTACGCCATCATCTCAACCATTTTTTTTAAGATCTAACTATGACACGTGTAGCTAGGAGAGTTGTGGCTAATACAATGATTTTTCCAATGCTAGACAACAAGATATGGTGGATCTGCTCTAACTGGAAGATATGTACATCTGGGATATTTAGTTTATACAACTCTTTTTATATGGATAGAATGCAAGATATGGTGGCTATACATTACATATGGTTGTTTCTAACTCATTGGCTGCAAATGAGCCGAGTACCACGAGGATTTCTTTTTTCATGAAGTTGGAATAAACACCAAAGGTGGAGGTTTTTGCGCCACAATAGAGTGCACGAGCTCTGAAAGTTGTTGAATGTGGCTTGGTAGGCTAATTCATGGGGATTTTTCCTTTCTTGCATTCTATGGGAATGTGGGTTGAAAAGAATTGGAAACGCATGATCAAGGGTGATGGGGCTAGATATTACAACAATAATACTACAACTCGCAAGGGTTTCAACTTTAATTGTCAAAATTGTTTTGTAGAAACATAAGAGGGGTTAGAAATATGTGTGCAATATGCACCTATCCTTTTCCTTTAATAACTTTTATATGGGTGAAAACACGATGATGAAACATAGTTACTTAGAGACAATTCTACTGTCAAAATTCATAATTGTAGGAAATGAATGAAAATAAGATAACTATAGGAAAAGGAGGAAACCATGTGAACTACGATGAATAAAAGAATGTCTACTCTAATATGAAAAGAAAAAAAACTCAAAATTGAAATAAATCATGTCAATATCAAACCATAATATTGCAATTGGAAGACAACTTATACAATGAACTATGTCAAGGAATATCCCAGGTCTCGTTCATTTTAAATCTCACATTGATGGTTCTAGTGACATCTTAACATGTTAGGGAATGTGGAAGATGAGTTGGATATGGGATTGGATAATTTTTGGTTGCAAAATGAAAACTTTGATGGGAGGAGTTCCACTCAATAGTAAAATGTGCTAAGGATGTAGTTGAAAGAAAAAAGAGGCTAATGCATGGTAAGAAAAATTAGGGTATTGTATAGTGTTGTAGTAGCTACAACTACCCTCCAAATGTTTTCCTATGCCTCATTTTGAACCCTCCCTCCTAAATCAGAGCAACTCATCTCGCACTGACCGACGTACTTGAGCTTTGATGAAGCATTATATTTTGCATTATGGTTTGCATTTTTTTACTTACTTTACTATCAAATCCACAAGCTGAATCCTTGACTTCTCTTCGACTCCGCTCCAGACTCGACTTAGTTAACTGTACAATCCTTCAGGGCAACTAGCCTTGCTCTCGGGAATTGCATAGTCAAATCTAATAGTGAGACTTCAAATCCAGAACTGCGTAAAGCAAGCTGACAACCTATCTTCAGTTGGGAAAATGCATAGAGCATGAGTCACTGAGTTGCACAGTCCTTCCCAGAAATGCTTTGCGCAATGCATGGCATATTTTCCCAAAAAAGAAAAGGAAGAAATGAAAAAACATCCCTTAAAAACAGGGATCTATTTTTAGCAGCCTGGAGGAAACACTCCAGTTATTTTGGAAACTACTTCATAGTGTTAATTTATCCTTGAATTTTGGCCTTCGCATCATAAAATATAAATCGAACAAATGTATTTAATCAACACAGCTAGAGCTAATTTTCAAATTTGATAAAAGATATCAAGGAACCTCCGATGTGATCGTCACTGCTTTTTCTGTTAAGTCTTGTTTTTCTAGTCTTTTTGTTTCTTTTCCTATTGCTTTTGTTTATTTATCTTCTGAGGGTGTTGTTTCACTCAATTTTTTTGAAAGATCATTGGCGTCTGAATGTTGGGTATACGACCAAAGTCCCACATTGACGAGAAGTGGGGAGGATCATGGTCATATAAGGATGGACAAATATATCCATTGGTATGAGGCCATTTGGGGTAAGTCCAAAAGCAAATCCATGTGGAATTGGCCCAAAGTGGACGATATCATACCATTGTGGAGATATGTGGTGTTCAGAGTCCTTACAACTCGTATCAGAGCCATGCCCCGAAGTTAGCCAAGTGGATGAATCCTCGAAATGTCCAATGAAGGTGGTGGGCCCCAATAATATCACGATGGGATCCGTGGATGAGCTCAGTTAGACAGGCGGTGTGCTCTAGATTCTTCATGGATGTGTCCTGGTCCCAACACGATGAAGAGGAGTTGACCTAGGATAGAGCAATCTCTCGAGGCAGGTGGTGCTCCATGTAAGGCATGTGCTTCCAATGCATTGGAGCGAAGAATCCTGGTTGGTAGAGAGTGGATGGATGGATAATCATTTGAGGGGAGGCTCCATGGTCCTTTGTTCAAGGGGAGGATTGTTGGGTATACGACCAAACTCCCACATTGAGTAGAAGTGGGGAGGATCATAGTCATATAAGGATGGACAAATATCTCCATTGGTATGAGGCCTTTTGGGGTAAGTCCAAAAGCAAATCCATGAGGGCTTAGGCCCAAATTGGACAATATCATACCATTGTGGAGATATGTGGTGTTTAGAGTCCTTACACTGAACTTATTTTAACTTCTAGAGGTGTTGTTTTAAGTTTTGAATTGCCTTTGCCAATTTTTTCGTGCATTACCTAGTTTTTGTTCTATTTGTTGTCGTTGTGGTGAAACTCTCCACATGCTTCATTTTCCTTTAGTTTGATTTATTCCTGAACCTATTTCACTCGCATGAATTATCATTCACTTAGATATGCACTCAAAATCATTCAATCCTTTAGATAAGTTCAACTTCTCACTTCCCTTGGGAAGATCTCAACTTCCTTAGCCAAGATCTCATATTCCGAAGCATGCACTTTACACTTCTAGAGCTCAAACCCTTAGCCTTGGCTTCTAGAATTGTGCAGATCTTTCCTAGGCCTAGCTCCAATTGCCACTACGCCTTCCAAGGAGGCAGCCCTGAGCCTTCACCATTCTGTAGTCTCTCTTGGCTTGTGCTAAGACTGAACTGCACATTGCATAGTTCTAGTCCGAAAGGATTCCCCACCGATTGTTGGGACTATACAATATGTAGTCCCAATTGGCAGTCTGTCACCTCTAAGAGCCAATGTTGCAAAATCCTTCCTATAAGTTTCCGATTTTGTTGTTTTGTCTAGTTATTGAAGTGATTTTCGTTTCAAGCTAACATTTGCATTCAATGAGTGTCCTCTCTATCTTCAAGTAAAACATTGAGAAACTCTCCTGTAGTTAAAAATAACATGGCTTCCAAGAGAGTTGCATCAAAGTGTATTTGAGATTAGCATTAGGGAAGGAGTTGAGCAGGTGTCAATAAATTTTCCATTTTATGGAGATGCTTAGTTGTTCATTTAGAAGGGAATGATGTTAACATGGCAGGAAATCAAATATATCTTTGCAGGGGACTTCAAGGATGACTTACAGGATTGACAAGTTCATATCAGTATCCACCATTCAGTCTTATAGAATATTGCATGTAGGAACCCCACCTTCCCATTTGTGTAGATCCTCCACCCGATTGTCTCAGACATAGATCTAGAGACTATGATATTGACCAATGCTAGTGGGATACAACTTTCCAACTTCAGGGTGAAGAACTATCAATAGATTTATCATTTACCTCAACCAATGAACCACACGATTCACTTTTCTATGCCACCCACAAATTTGTGAACATCAGAGATATTGTAAAGCACTAGGTGAAAGAGTCACTAAAGTTTATAGTGACAACTAATCATGTTTAAAAGACAAATCCACTTGGGAAGGTCTACCAGTTCTTCATCATCTTTTCATGTCAATTCAATGGTTAAGAGATTAGGAATACCTTTATGGAAAATTGGGTGGTTGTGTTGGACCAGTTCGTGAATGATGGAAGGTAATTCAACTAGTCAAATATGTTGTCTCTTCATTTCAAAATGCATGTGACTAGCACCTCAAATCTGGCCAAGGATGAGTAGGCGAGTTTTATCATGTCCGCATATTTACTTGATGTAATCTATGTCCAACATCAGTTTCCTAACATGGGTTTGGCATGGATACCAAAATAGAATACCGTCAACATTTATTGTGAGTTTTTTTTTTAATTCAGCTACTTAGGAGTTATGGCAAGGCTAGCTAACCATTTCACCATCTTGGTGTACAAGTTGATATTTTAGTAGGATCCACCTTTCATGTCCCAAGAAGTGATGGAGGCAATATGTAACATTGTAGATTGGTATGCCTCGCCCAGTGGCACCTTCATCAACATTTTTGATAGAGAGAAGCATTTGGAAGTTCTTCCAAGGTATGTCATAGAAAATATGTTCATGCAAGAGGTCATATAGCACCTCTCCACAGGGTTATCAGTAGGATTTCATACTAAGAAGAAGACACCATGGCCCACCCTTACATTGTGAATCATACTATACAATATTAAGAGCTTTAAAGATGTAGATGCCGAAACTAAGGAGATAATGAAGTTCAAGTTTGACACCAAAGACTTAAATCTGTATGATCCTTACAGTATTTGTAAGAACCACTATGCAAAATTGTATTACCCATGGATTCACTGGGCATGTCATTGGGCAAAGGAGAACCCTTGGAGGTATTTTTATAACTACTCCAAGCTCAATGAACCAGTAAGTATAGACACACCATAGAAGGATTCTCTCTAGGCCGCAACACTGTTGGAAGAAACAACAACAATAGTAATAGGAAAAAAACTAGCACAGAACAAGGGTAAGAGTAAGATTTTTGAGAACCCAAAGGTTGAGAAAATATACAAGTTCAATGAATATCCTCTCATTGGAAAGAAAATTTGTCAACAAAGGAAAATATTCGACAACACATAAATAGGGTAAAGTAAAGGAAGAAAGAAAAAAAAAGGCTGGAGGAAGCAGAAAGTGTTAATTTTCCTGAAGGCAACATTTTTCTTTGCTATGATAGTTGAATTTCACGATTAATACTTTAATTTCACCACATATCATCATTTCATTATTCATATCTACACTATTATATACCAACATGTACAGTAAACTAGAAAGAAAAAACATCACCATCATCATCCATGTAGTGGAATATAAAAGGAATAGTAGAAGAAAGCATGCACACATATAGAGACACTGGGATTGGTCTGCGACCAGGGAAAAAGTCATTATCCAGAAAACCAATGAAAATATTCTTCTTCTTCTTAGATCGACATAAAAATTTGGAGTTGAGAGTAAAATGATCCCAATGGATATTATCAACAATAGGTAATAATAAGCCAGATCTAGAGAGCCACAGATCTATGATAACAATAGACAAACTTAGATCCACTAATCTATAGTAGAGAAATCCACATCCACATATCTACAAAGGATAAACCTAGATCCATATATCTACAGTAGAGAAACACAGATCCACAGATCACTAAAGTTGATATGCCAAAACCCCATATATGAACTTGGTCGCTCTCATCAAGACTGTCTGTGAGCGACTAAAAGCCTCAAAGTCACACTCATGAAGACATTATCTAAGTGACTTTAACAATAAAGTTTCTCCCAAGAGGTATCTATGCCTGCGACGATGGCCCTAAATAGAGAAGAAAAAAAATCGCTCTCTTGTCGGGTTGTTTAAGTGATCAACAAGTAAAATTCAAACCCTCTTAGTGCTATCTAAGTTACTGAAATAACAAAGCAGCGCCCTAGGCTACCTTAAGCCATCAACTCGGGACTGAAACCTTTCGATCTATCTATAAACCCAAAGTCACTCCCTCTGAACTAAACCCCAATGACTAGAGGGCCAAATTTTCTCTCTTACCCATGTTGTGACTATGATTGAGGATGAAAAACCTGATATTTGTGCTAGCGATAAAGATCTAGAAGACACTAACCCAGAGCGAACCTTTTGCCTATTATCTTAGACCCTTGAGTGAACTCCTTCCATCGAACCTATGGAAACCAATACAAACAAGAAGAGAATATGTGTCTCCAAAATGAGATTAAGGTCTATTCTATTTATAGGATCTCCTAAGGGGCCACTTGGGGTTAAGATTGACCCAAGCAGTTACTCATTCAGTTAGGTCTGACCCATTTCATAATAAATGTGTGAATAAAATAATTGATAACTTAACTTTCGCTTGACCAAATTGGGTGACCTTTAGGTTGATTTTGGTCCTCTCAAAAAGGGGAATCTAATGAAATTGTTATCTCAATAATTTGGGATACCTAAGGTGGAATTTTACCGCATTTGCAAAAATTAACAGTACCTCTAAACTAGGGAGAATTTCACCTGCCAATGTCTGTCCATCGAAGAATATGCCATTATGGAACCTTTGAGTGTCATTACATATAATTACGGATCATCTTTGTCATGTAGTCATTGTACCATGTCCATTTGAACTATCTCATCATCAGAAATCATCATTATACATCTAGATGAATCCTTTTCTTATTCTTATTTATCTCTTGATTGTTTCTGCTTGTCCATATCTTTATATCTTGTCAAGTTGTTGCAATTATTGACTATCTCTACTCAACTCTAATTACTGAAACCTTATCTGATATAAACTAAGAAGATTTTTTTACCAGAGGGGAGCTCAATATACCACCCTTTATCCATCAAGCCACTAGTTGGAATCTCTGTTAGCGGGCTACTACCCAGAACATCATGAGGTTACTACCTAGAAATGTCATCAGACTGCTACCAAAAAAGACTAGCGGGGAGTCATATCTACAACCCACATCATTATCAGAGAGCATATCATCAAGGACCAAATCTCAACCTAGAATCCAACCTAGAATCCAATGACAATGAGGAAGGTCCTATTGGACATTGTTAAATCATGTCTATGATTGTGGGGAAGGTCCTATGGGATGCTTTTACCCCATGTTGTCTCATGTAGGGGAGAATATAGCTCTTACCTTATGTTGAGCAATAGGATAACTCTCCTCATAGGGGAACACACTCTCAAATGTGGAATCATCAAGGAACACACCTCGACCCATAATATCATGGGGGAGCTATACATCTACAACCCCATATCTTGGCAATAGGATATCCAAAAATACAAGGGAGAAATTCTTAACCTTGGGATCTCATCAGGGAGCTCAATCTCAAAATGTAATCTCATAGTGTAATCTCAACCCAACATATTGCCTATTGATCTTCCCATCGATGGTGGAACACTTGCATCATAGTCAAGTTGGGTTGTATGTATGAATAAAATAATTCATAACTCAAGTTTTTCTTATCCAAATGAAGCAATCTTTAGGTTGATTTTGGTCCTTCCATAAATAGGAATCTGATTCCATCATAATATCCATCAAATCAGTAGTCCAAAGTGGAATTTGACGACAATTACATATTTAAACACTCCATCTCAACTAGGGAGAATTCTACCTAACTATATATGACCATTGATCAACATGACATATGTCCCATCCTAATTATCTTGTCATCTCATATCATCAATGTACATCTCTTTATAATTCTTGCTTTGTGATTGTTCCTACTCATATGTTGAATATTCTTGAATCTTGAAGAAGAAGAATTTTCCACCTGAGTGGAACTTGATCTACCACACTCTTTTCATCGGTCAACGACCTAGAATCTCTATTAGCAAGCTACTACCTGGAATATCTATGAGCGATCTAATCCCTAGAATATCAGTCAATGGGATACTACCCCTAAATATGTCGATGATCTACTACCTGAAAATATGTATCATGCTATTATCTGAAATCACCATTAGGATACTACCCGGAAATATGTCATTAGTCTACTACTTGGAAATATCATTGAGCTACTACCTGGAAATATCATCAGACTACTACCAAAAATATCATTGGGCTACTACCCAAAAAAATTGACGGGGAGTGATAACTATGACTCACATCATCATGAAAGAGCATATGATTAATGAGCTACTACTATGACCCCATATCGATAAATAGGTGATATAGGGTAGCTACTACCCAACCCATCTGATTTCCTACTAGTATTCCCATCAATGACCCTGAATAGTAAAGTGGTTTAACACCTCCATCAAAATCACCCTAGGTTCTACACCCCCAAGTACACTCTCAACTTGTTGGCTAGACGAGGACTGATACTACTAACATGCTCAGCTTGTGGGTATGATGCCAATTGGGGTATACTTTGCAAAGACCAATATGGGGTGAGATATTACTCCAACCCTATGGCTAATAGATAGGGGTGATATGCTATTGTGTAGAGTTCCCTCAACCCTAGGAGCCCTATATCTCAATTCCTCAACTTGGGAGCTCAAACACGGGGGAAGAGTATGGTTCAGTGTCCTTCATCAGTGATGCTCTCATCATACCTATATCAGGTAATCATCATCTATTAGTAGTAGTTGTCACCTATTTATATAGGACACCAAATCAAGTACCATGTTAGAACATAAATAATCATATAAATCACAAAAGGATACCATAATCATCCTCCCTCTCAAGGAAGGGCCAACGAGAAGCCTAAGCTTGTCTCATACAACTGAGTTGTCTCAATTTATGATATTATCACAGTCTCAACAATACATACATACATACGTATACATATACATATACATATACATATACATATACATACACATACACATACACATACACATACACATACACATACAGATATATATATATATTATATATATATAATATATATATATATATATTATATATATATATATATATATATATATATATATATATATATATATATATATATATATATTTATATTATATATAAGTGATTTTCTACTAGTTGGATCCCACTCCTTATTATCTTAATCTATCCATGTCGCATCCAGATCATGCTCATACAACTCCCTAAGGAGGTTCTTCAAACTTGCTGATACCTAGACATGCTAGCAACACCATAATCATCCTCAATTGTGTCACAAACCTCTCATCATGTCATATCACATATTAAGGTAGCAATCATATGTTCTCATCAATAATCAACATCAGAATCTTCATACAGTTATATATCATGAGAGTATCTCAGACCAAGAATAAATCATCTCATGCAAAGATCTTAAAGGATTCTTGGTGGCAATGTGTATGAAGCAGATCAATCATGAACTTATTCAGGTTCCATGCACATCATATATATACATATTGATGCTCAAAATGGACCATCAATTCTTCAATCAATTAACGAATGTCATTTCAAGTTCAAAAATAACTTTAACTTGAAATCAGAGTGCCCAAGGATTTGCATGACCACTTATTGATGCTTCTTTAATAGTTTCACAATATAGATTATCCTTTCCAAATTCCATAAATTGATTCATCAAGTGATGACAAGTGATTACGATCCTCATAAATCATCTCCATATTATATCATCCGAGGATATTTACCAGACAATAGTATATCCTTAGTACATAAAACCCAAAATCAAAATCAAAAAGTCATACCTTGAACCACTTATGAGGTAAACGCTTGAATCAACACATCATCTCGCTTCATCAAATATTTGTCAGTGCGAACATATCTGGATCAGGGGACTTTTATTCATTCAATTCTCACTGCAACCATAACAATTTACCAAACCATTAGCCTTTCTTAAATCCTTATTATGGAATGAAATCAACTAAATCAATTGGTCAAACTTTAGAAGCCAGATCAATACTAATATCAAAAGTCATCAATATATTACTATCAATTCTTTGAACCACATGATAGGTAAGGATTTCATCAAGTCATGTAATCATCTATTATCATGCCAATAGGTTTTCATCAACCACACAATATAAATCAAGTCATTCCCATGGTACAATTCATTGGAAGTCATTATTCTCATATATCATTTTCATCAAGGAAAATCATCAGTCATTAACTCAAAACATTAGATATCATGTCAATCTCCAAAATCTTCTACCATGGTAAGATGTATAGTCCAAGACATATCTCAATCATTGAGTTAGAGATCTAGATCATGATCTCACATCATACAACTCATATATATTAATCAACCAAATCATGTCAAATTCTTGTAGTGCATACTTCAATCATAATGGCATATCTATATGTAAGTCATGGTCACCTTTAAACATTCAAACTTCCCTAATATTTGTTACTTATCCTTGGAACTAACATCCTCTAGTTGGACATCTTGATTTAGAGATTAGATAACTTCAAAAATCTTCAGATAATGGTCAAAATTAGTCAAACCTATTGTCACTCTCATCAAGTCAGCATGGGTGAGTCTTTGTCTCCATGGACAGTACCTGGGCCTTATCATGTGTGCATCAATGTACAAGTATTCCTAGTTCTATGCTTGCATCCAAAACTAAACCCCTAATTTATGTGCAGGATTCAGATTTGAGGTCTTACTATAGATCAATAATGTTAGATTCACATAAATCATATTCCAACAATATAGAATAAAAATATTAATAAGAGTAAGAATCTTGAGAAGAGATTATCCCGCTAACTAAGAATCTTATTCATTCATCTTCTTTCATGTCATCAACTTTTCTTTACTAGAGCCATGCAATCAAATACATATGGTCATAACATGCTTAAATTAGCTTACTACATCATATCATGACATTAGCCTTTAATCAAAGGTTAGATTCACATGATTGGAACAACGAACATGTGTGAAAACATAATTCAAAGATCATGAACACAATATCACTTCTATCAAGTCAATCCATTAGGTTTAAGGCATTCAGTATTACCATATGCCATAATTATTATATAAAACATGATCACAGTTAAAATGATATCTATAGTATCAATATCTTAGTTCTATCATCAACGTTACCATAGGACCAAGTGAGTTCATTCATTAAGTCTTTACCAAAACAAAAATATTTTCAACATACTTTCATCATACTTATCATAGGCATTATGAGTATCAAGGAGGTATCTTTTTATAACAGAGCCACCATGTCTTATACATGTCAAGTGTATCATTTACTAGAGTTAAGGTACTAGCATTCTTAACATAATTAGGATCTCCAAGAAAAGTACATGTTAGCAAAACATCAAGTTATGTCACTATAACCAAGATCAATAATAAGTAACCTCAGAGAATCAATAAGATCAATATGATCAAAATATTCAATAGCAGGTACATCATTTCATTATAAGAAACATAATTCAAAATCTCTCTTTCATATGCAAGCATGAGCCATTTTCAAAGAAGACATTCGAAACATACCCTAAGTCTTACGTAGTCATCCAATGTTATAGCTCAAACATAACATTGAAACAATATACCTTTCATACTTTGTAGTGTTCAAGTGCTTGTGCACCTTCTCATAGGTAGTTTGTAGTGCTTGTCACAAAGTGCCTATTTACCTCTTTTTATATCTTTTTATTATTTCCTACATCTCAAATGATCCTCAAGAGGTATCTATTTATGACATCTCATCAAGGATGTTAGATACATCCATATACTCAAATATACATGGAGGAAATATGAGGAATTATCATAACAATAATCATAATAATAAAATCCATAATTCTAAACATCAATAACGACACAAAGAAAACACCATAAGTCAAGGAGTACTTATCTTCAATGAGAGGTAATCCTCTCCCTCTTGAACCAACCTTCAAGAGTCATCACTATCCATAATCCACATAAGATGTTGCCTTCAATCGACTTTATCAACAACTCGCAATCTAGGGCTTCATTAAATTTGTCCCAAGCACTTCAGAATATTCACATAGACCATGTCAGAATTTCATACATCAAATCTCATGTCTTTACCATAAATTAGGTTTTATCTCAAACCCTAAAAATCAAATCCTTATGCACTAACTACCTAGGATTTCCTTCATACCCTAGCATTGTTTTACATCTCGACCATCCACTTCTTGCTTCCATCAAAATTCTCTCCACGTGGGTGATCTCCATGGATTTTCTTTCACCCACCTTTCATACCATGTTAACTTTTCATAGGGATATATTGTTCTTTGCTTTGATAATTTTATTTCTTCATTTACACATTAATTTCACCACATAACATCATAACATTATTTAGTTTTTCAATATTATTCATCGGCATTTGCAACTATATAGAAATAAAACTAACATCATCATCAATCCAATGAAACATAAAGGAACAATAGAAGAAAAGCATGCACATATAGAGATAGCACATTTGGTCAGAGACCAAGGTAAAACTCACTATGGAGAAAACCCTTGCAAATCTTATTCTAATATATTGTCATCAAATGATTAAGAAAAGAGAGTACAATGATCCATATCTTCACACCAAATAGAATATCCATGAAATACATATAAACATCAAAACTTTGGTTTAGATAAATGTAATACAATATCACTGCATGTAGCCCTGCTACCGAACAAGTAAGTGAAATCTATGGAATACTCAAATCTCATTTTGGAGTCTCAGTCATAGGGACGAGGAGCTGTGTGAGTGACTATGACAAAGATTATCACTCTCTATGACCTGCATGATAGTGACTATGGTATATCGATCTATCTCATGACCAATATGTGCTAGCATATAGAGACCCAAATGCTCAATTTTGTGATAGTGACTTTGAATTGAAAAACCCCAGTTTAGTGCAATCTTCATCTTGAAGTTTCACACCCTTAAGCGAGTTTCGTCTACCAGGCCTGTGCGAGCCAACATAAAAATAGAAGAGGGTAAGAGATCTTGATCCGTGTCCAAAATATTTTGAGGTCCACTTGACCTTTCCATTGGTACGTGTGCATAGGGTTGACCTAATCCAAAATATATGTATGAATAAAATACTTCATAACTCAACTTCCTCTTATTGAAAAGAGGTGATCTTAAGGTCAATTTTGGTCCTCTTGGAAAGAGTAATCAGACACCATCATCATCTCCATCAACTGAGTAGTCTAAAGTGGAATTTTATCTTAGTTGCATGTTTTAACACCTAAAACCACCTTCAACCCATCATGTTTATTATACATCTGGCATTCACCCTCCTTCATATCGCACTTCGCCTACATGCCTTAGTTGTAATTTTTTTTCTTTAAGTTTACCAGAACCCTTAAGTGTCAATATTACGAAAATTCATAGTGATATGATATCATGTTACAAATATGTACAACATTCTTCATCAATCCTTCATCTATGGAATTGTGCATTTTCATACATATATATTTAAAGAGGATTTTCAGTAATAATTTTTTATCCTACAAGTGTTATTGCCTCTTCATTATAGCATAATGGCTATTCAATAAAGTGATATTTTCGCATTTTATTGATGGATATACTATGCTCTTACTCTTGGTTACCTTATTCTATTTTTTTTAATCATTTATATGTTGAATCTAAAGAATATTGTTGGTGCCACAGTTCAATTATCTTTACTTGGCTACGCGATCTTAAATATTGAATCTCTAAAGCATGTGACCATAATCAAATTGGATGAATTTTTACCTAACAATGCTGGTATCCTCCATTTAATCCTTACCTCGCTTTTACTCCGCTAAATATATTCTTGGTAGGGTATGTCAACTGACGTTGGTAGGATGAAAATTTCCATTGAACCATTCCATATAAATAACATGGTTCTTATGCCATTAATTATATTCTTTTTTGTACGTTAGCTATGAGCTAATAGTCCTTAACTCCTTCTATAGATACATTTTCTATCTATATTTCCTTCTACTTCTTAGATCAAGCCCTTATTTTATTTTCTCTTAAATAGTGATGATTCTTGTACTTGATACAATTATTATGTGTCAAAAGCACATTTGAACCTTCATTTGTCTGACAAAAATTGTATTTAGCACACTTTTTCCTTTAAATGGAAGATTTTCCACCACCTAAGTCACTGATTTGAGTGATTCTCTCCACCCCTCAGTGCCTTTCACCATTTGTCTCAAATGATCCTTAAAACATTACTCAAGACTATAGGTGTTAATGAAATTAAAGTGGCACATATGTTGTTGGTTATTTTAAAATCAAACTCCAAAAATTTATATTTTAAGAATAGTGGCACACACTTTCCATAGAAATGGCATTGATATCCAACTATTACCCAAATTATCACTTATCTACATAACAATTAGATCATGATCAATAGATTAGACACAATCTTAATCGAGTTGGAAGAAAAACAATGGTATCACCTTTGAGTTTTATATAAGACAAAAAAAGGTTGTATGTGCAACATTGCCACATACTTGACTTTTATTCCTCCTAAATCCAACATGTATCTTTCATTTAATGGTATTTCAATGCATATTCTTTCAAATTTATCACTGCAGACTTCCTAAAAGATTCCATCTCTAAGTCTTCATCTATTTATTGATATAAAAGCCATCTTATTACCAATATTATCTATTGAATCCTAATTACCTTTTTCTTCTAATCCTAACATGCCATGGTGCATCAGTAGTGAAAAGGTCAAATAATGTACAAATTTGATCGAGTACTCTAATCGAGACAATGATAACAAGGATTTCCATATTATTTCCCTCATAACCAACTTTTTTAGTTTTCTCCTTGTAATTGAACATTCCTTCTTTATTAGGGTTCATCATGATCAATTTCGATTTAGATATCACTTGCATTATATTCTTATTTTTTTCCAAGTTTTGAGATAGCTACTAATAATTATTGTTTTACAATCGCGGGTTAGTCATAGGCTCAAGTATTGAACCTACAACTCTGATACCACTTGTCACGTTCCCCATTATAGCCCTTAATTTTTATTTTTTTCACATAATGTATATTATTCCAATTCTGCAAGTATAACTATATATACATCTTGTCGGTAATTCAGATCCACTACTCAACTCTTCTTCTTTTTTATAATTTTAATTCTCATCTTACTCCTACATATTGTTATAATGAGTTTGGATACCCTCAGCCCTATGTCACATAATATGCCTAGAGTGTATTCCACTCCTTAGATGTCATGAACCTCCATTTGTAATAGTTTTCTTTTTTATATATGTAAATATATCTTCCAGTTTACACCTTCTTTGGCTCATCAGGTATGAGGATAGCCATTATATGTCTATTTTTTTTAGGGTGGTAATAAAACCTTACCTATACATACCCCTTCTATAACCATTGGACAACCTAGATATAATTATGTATAACTCTTATTATTAAAGGTTCACAACCTATACACCCATTTATAATGAGTTTAGGATAGGATATCATACATTATGTCTCTTTGACGAAACACCCTTGCTTCTTTTGTCCTAATGTAATCATATCCCAATGAGGATCAAATGGAATGTATAACTATTACTATTTAATGATTATTAGATGTCCTTCTTAACTCTATTCATTGATACACTAAGTAGATGGTGGGAAGAGTGTACACCTTGTTTGTTGGATAGTGTATCAAATTCAGCCACACACCCTTTACCACATGTCGGTCACATGGATGTGAGATAGATGGTCATCTCGGATTTTGGTGAACAACCAGGATTAATCAAGGTAAATCCAATGATAATGGGATTTTGTAGAAACCCTAACCGATTTTCTGTTCAATATGCTCCAAATGTTCTCATTTAATCCATTTCCTTTGGTGGTGTTGTTCCTGCAAGTGACTTAAACCACCATTTTATAGGTTTGATTCCTTGTTAGAAGATGGAATTTCTGAGCAATACTTGGTGTCCCCTTTGTCACAGTGAAGTTGGCATTACTTTTATTTGCACTTCTAATCTCAGAGAACAAGTTTTATGGTGTAATAGTATATTGCATTGTCGTTAAGGTTGCCTCTGTTACTAGAAAAAATGGTAACCCTTACTCCTGCTCTGAAGGTGTTTTCCTCTTCAAATTCTTTTTCTATGCTTACACTTGTAATTTATATATATCTATATAACTATGGTGTACTAGAACACTCGTTCTATGCCCATTACATAAGCCATGTGACTGTTTGAACAAGGAAACCTTGGATATGTAATAAATATCGATGTTTTGGAGTTATGTTAAGGTTCCATGGTGTATTTTCATTCTCATCAAGTTTTTATGCAGTGATATTTGGCTAACCCATCTTTCTATTTAGCAGTCGGGATGTTGAAGCGTTTATTGGACCTCATCAGCATACTCAGGATTTCTTCTACTAGTGAAAATCACTTGTTTAAATGTTACTTAATTATAAAATCCTCTGCTTGGTTTTATACACACACACACACACACACACACACACATGCATACACACACAGCACAAATACACACACACACACACACACACACACACAGAATATATACATACACACACACACACACACACACACACACACACACACACACACACACACACATATATATATATATATATCTGTGTCTATGAACTTGACAATGCTCACCTCAGGGTATTGTTTTCAAAAATACAAGGAAACCCTTCATTGAGGTGTCAACAACCAATCGTGTGCCTGACGTACAATGGATGTTCATTTCAACATTGGTTAGTGATCTATTACATTGCAGAGGACTCGTTCTTTTTTTAAATTTCCTTTTAGGCCAAGACTTCCTTGAGTAAGAGGAGTGTCGGGCCCATATGGGTGTAGGCAACCATGTTTCCCTACTTCTTTTTTTGAAGTAGTCATTTGCAAACATTATCAAATGCTCTAGTTATCAATTTTTTTAATCTTAAGATAGCTAGATCATTCATTTGATGTTTCTCAAACCATTAGTTTCAACTATATTATCTTTTAATTTTGTATTCAAGGCTAATGTCCAAAGTGTTTCTATCTTCTCGAAGACACAATCATGTTAATTATGAATTGCAAATACCATTCCTTTTTTGCAAGGGAATATGAGTGTATTTGACACCGAGAATGATTTTATTGTCTTCTTTTAATATTTAAGTATCACTATCACTTTTATAGAGTAATGCATGTGAATCTTATTACATGTAATAATTTTCCATACTATATTTCATTTCAAATGTTGCACTGTAATACTCCATTTTTGGTTCAGTTTTGCTTATGTTTATTTTATACTACTTTTTCCTATGACTTATTTCTTATCTATTGAGTGAATATCTTGTCTTTTGCATTACCACAATTTCCACAGAGGCTTCACTAAATGAACATTTGTCCTATCACGTGCGTTCATGACATATTAAACAATACCCTTAATTTGACTACATAATTGAAAATACCTCTAAAAATCACATTATTTAACCCCCTACCAATACGAACCCACTACCCCTTCCCAATTTAAGGAACCCTTACTTCCACTAGATATTCTAGGTATCCATTTATTCATTAACATTTTTTGCAGCCTTTTATATTTTTCATTAAACACAAAAAACACATAAAACAAGAGAGACACAAATATATGTGGTTCACCCAGTTTGGGCTAAGTTAATGTAGAATCAGCTAGTCCTTCTTTCTATATCGTCAAACAATTTGAAGAGATATAGCCTATAAGAGATCTACTGTAATTCCCTCTTCGCTCTCAATCTCCTCTCTCTTCCTTAGTCAAAATACAGATATACATAGATGCAATAAAATTCCCTCATATATAGTGAGGGGTTGCCTTCTAGGGCAAAAACCCATAAATTAAACATAACTTCTACCATCAGATCTCCACCTAATGAATGACCCAAATTGACTACAAAACTACAACATTTTACAAGGCAATTTTACATCTATTTTTAGCTTCGGGGGTGCTACCCCTAATCTGCCACAAGGAAGTGGCTCTTGAAGGTCGCAACAGCCTCCCTGTGGACCCCCCTGTAGTGTATATTTTACTAGTGTCTTTGCTGCCCCATTACAAACTGGTGTCCAATGCAGCGATACCTTCAAATATAGAAGATAATGAGGCTCCACACCCAATAATATTTTATACCTTCAAATAAAAAACCCTTTACCCCCTATATATCCCCCAATATATTATGCCATTTTTCCTCAATATATATCCCCCAATATGAACCTACCTGGTATGGTATTGCTCCCCTAGTGAATCTCCCATGCAAATTTCATCTAATCATGACTTTTTCTTTTGGATTCCACCTTAACATATTATACAACTTATATGCATAAATATGAGAAATTTCTTTGCTTCTACTAGGTAATTTATTCTTCTTACTACTTTGGACATACTTGAATATGCATGTATTATTCTAGTCTTAATTTTGATTCACTGACCACTCAAGTTAGTAGTAGATAGCACATTACTATAAAATAATAAAAAATTAAAATAAAAGAACGTTCTAGTAATTAATTGTATGTTAACAAAATAATAATCTAGTTTACTAACATCCTCTCTTCAATTTCCATAATACAAACTTGTTAAGATTGGTAACCAAGGCCAAACTCCACGTGGGTCATCTTATTAATGGAAGCTAATATTTTTCTTGGATCATTCTCATCAAGAGGTGTAAGATTGATCTAAAGATCATCCGATTCCAATAGGTATTCATGGAGATACGAATTTATTTGTCTTATGGGAAAATTTATCAAGGTTGGCCAACATCCAATGAAACCCCACATATGCCCAATGTTTAAGTATAAATAGAGGTGGCCTTCAAGTCATTTTCAACACACATGGGATCTCTTCCTCTCTACTTGTCTTTGGGTTTTAGTAGGAGGAGAGATCCTAAGGGATACATTTCCCTGATCTAGAGGGCAGAAGCCAGAACTACCTGGAACTATTGGGAACAACCGGAATTGCTGGAAACTACTGAGAACAACTGGAATTATCAGGAATTATCGGAACTCTCACAACTATTGTGAACTTACAGAACTTCCGGGAACTGCCGTGAACTGTTCGAACTATGGGAACTGCCAGAACTGCTAGGAACTACTGGAACTGCTGGAATTGTAGGAACAACTGAAACTGCCAGAACTACCGGTAGTTGGTCAAACAATCGGAAACTAGCGAGAACAACTGGAACTATTCGAACTACAGGAACATCTGGAACAACTAGAACAACCGGAATTACCGGAACTGCTGGAATTGCGAGGAACAACTGAAACTACCAGAACAGCCGGAACATCTCGAACACCAAAATTATCGGGAACTGCTGAAAATTTTTGGAATTGCTAAAACTGTTAGGAACTACTGGAACTGCCGAAACTACTGGGAATTGTCGGAACTACCGGAATTTCCAAAACAGCTGAAACTTTTTGGAATTGTCAAAACTGCCAGGAACAGCCGGAACTGTCTAAATTATCGAGAACTGTCAAAGCATCTATCTCCGAAGAAGAGGAGCATGCAAGGGACAACTAACAAACATTGGAACAATTGTATGGTATTTAGTAGCAAATAGACCAAGCATGCAATGTTACAACTAACTTGCAAGGGACAACTAGCATGCAACAACAAGCATGCTAAGGACAAAAAGCATTCTAGGGACAACAAGGAACAAGGGACAACAAGCAAGCAAGGTGCAACTAGAGAATAGGCCAATATGGCAACATGGTGTAGCAATGACACATGATGCAGTACACTGGTGGCTACAACCACGATTAATGAAGCGTGATGAGATGAAACATAGTGATGATGGGTGCAACATGGTGTAACATGGTGAGGTGCAACATGATGATGAAATGCAACACAACGATAGGTGAAGGAGTCACCTTGGGGAATTAGTTGAAGCCGCATGTCCGCAACTAATCTCATGTATCATCTTGTTAGAGATGATCTATGCTCTTATCTAGATAATTCAAAGTGTTGACTTTTGTTGTAGGCATACTATCTGTCTCTCTCTCTCCTGAACTATTGAAGAATATATAAGGAGAATTGATCAAGGGTTTCCCCACATTGGGGTTTATCCCTGGCTAGTGCTACATCTTGTGTCCTCTTATCTTGGCTTGTTTTCTGTGATTTATGTTTCTGTTCTATCTGTAATTTACTTTAATTCCAATGTGATTGCTAATCTAGAAAAGATATTGAGCTAGCTGTGAAAATTGAAATAAATTTCTCTAAGCATAGAACATACCTAAATTTAACACGGTATCAGAGATGAGGTGAAGACAATTCCCACACAAGAGTGAAAGATGAATCACCGAAGACAGATTGGAAGGGACAAAGGGATCAGTGGATTCCTCATCCATCTTCAAATTCGCTGAGGGTGAAGTCGAAGCAGAAAATATTATCAAAATGGTGCAACAGAAGTTTCTAATGGCCTACCTAAAGATTACTTCAATGGGAAGTCCAAATCTAAGGGTGGAAGGAAAGGTAGATGCCTTGGTTGTAATAAGTTTGGCCATTAGACGAAGGAGTGTCTGAATGGCAGAGACACATCTCTTGATCAAAATAAAAATCATTCCAGTGACATCTTCAATGATCAAAGGAATGATAGGTAATGCAAGTCATCAAGGAAATGAATGACTCCAAAGAAAGCAAGGAACCCCAGGTATGAAGAATCAAATGTTTTTCTCGATAAGAAAAAGAAGAATTATCTTGTATTGGCCCCCTCCTTCATATTCTTTGGGAACCTGGCTTCTTGATCATAGTGCTCCAAGAAACCTTATCGAATAGAAGGGTGCTCTCTCGAATTTGGTACAGATGGAAACAATCGGGGATCATACTTCGAGTCGATACCACCTATCTCGGAAAGGGTTTAGGGAATGTCACCCCTCAATTGAATGAGGGTAACTTTATTCATTTAAAAGAATCTATTTTATGTACATAATCATAAGAATAACCTAGTTTCCATCTCATAAATGGAAGTCAAAGATTTCAGGGTGGAATTCATCGATGGAAAGGTACGTGTTCAAAAATGTAATTTTCAAAGATTTTTTTTCTCATGGATTTAGGGTTGGAAATTTGTATCAAGTCATAGGATGGTCCATTGGGGATAATGTCAATTGACATATCTCATCTATAACACTGGAGGTGTACCTATGGGGCCCGACCTGATGTGAGTCAGATGGTGATAGGGATGTCTGAATTCAAGAAGAGCATGAAGGTACATGTTTGAGATGTACCGAACAAAAATCTTATAAGGGGACCATTCCCCTCATGCAACATGTCCATAGGTTTGGAACAACTAGTGGAGTTTGAGTTTCGTGATTGGGAATCTCATGTATGCAGTTGGAAGAAATCCCTCTGTGGCTTGAAGAAAAATTCCTTGGGCGTAGTATGAGAGGATTGATAGCTGTCAAATGAAGCTGATCCAAACCATTGTTTGAAGGTTGTGGATGATAGACCTCTCATACCAGCACCTTCTAAGAATGAGCTATTTCAAACAGGTGCAGCCCCTCTCACTTGCAGAAGTAAGAGGGAGTTGGATTCCCGATGTGGAATGGTAAACTCGAAGCCTTTGACTACCTTGAGGTTCTTAACTTTCAAAATTTATATGGTAGTGATGTTGGAACAGATTTGGGAAATGCCTTTGAGTTCCATAAGCTCATTTGTGTTGATGAACTTTCGTCCGGAAATATGTTTTTCAATTAGTATGGTTAGCTCATATTTGGTTGAGCCTCACTAGATTGGTGCCAAGAAACTTCTGAGATATCTTTGGGGCACAATCTCTCATGGATTGTGATACACTGTCGAAAATATGAAACTGCATGATTATTCGAATGTTGAATGGGTAGGCAGTGTGGAGGATCACTAGAGCACTTCTTATTGTTGGTTCTCTTTGGATTCTACATCAATATCATGGATGAGAAGGAAGTAGAAGTCTATTGCTATAAGAACCCTCGAGACTGAATACATAGCTACGAGTATGATCTCGTGTGAAGCTGCATGGTTGCAGAAGCTCTTAAGTGAGTTGTTTCTACATATGATGAATACCACTGTGATTCTCTGTGAAAACTGAAGGGGGGATTCGATTATTGCTCTAGCAGATAGACATCGGATACTACCTTATCTGGGATATGGTAAGTCAATGAGCAAGGAGTCTCCATTGCATTGAGACTGATGTACAGGTCACAAACATTTTGTCAAAGCCCCAGGGAAAGGTCAAATCTATGACTTTGCCGAACGACTTGGAGTCATTGAGAGACCTTCTTATTAGGGTCCTGCATGTTGCATGCATTGAGCTCTAGGAGCTCTAGGGGCTTGGGCTACTTACTAGCGCAACATACGACCACAAGGTGACTCAACATCCCCTCGTGGTGCGCTATGTATAGGATGATAGGTTCAACCTTCCCCTGTGATACCACGTGGTGACAGTGGAACAAGATGATTAGTTCTCTTGTGGGCTGGGATGATTAGTTCTCCCATGGCAACTGTGGAATAGGATGATTAGTTCTCTTATGAGCCATTATGATTATTTATCTCGTGGCTACCTTGAAACAAGAGGATTAGCTCCCCTATGGGTCAGGATGATTAGTTATCCGGTGGCAACTATGAAACATGATGATTAGTTCTTCTGTGGGTCGGGAGGATTAGTTCTCCCATGGAAATTCTAGAATAGGATGATTAGTTCTCCTCTAGGCCAAAATCATTAGTTTCCCATGGAAACTATGGAATAGGATGATTAGTTCTCTTGTGGCAACTACAGAATAAGATGATTAGTTCTCCTGTTAACCAGGATGATTAATTCTCCCATGGTGACTATGGGGTAGGATGATTCATTATCTTCTAGATATGATGATTAGTTCTCTTGTGGAGGCATCCTGCCCATGCAGTGTGGGACTCATGGGAGGTACCTCTCATCTAATCAATGAGAAGGGAAATGGGGTTAGGGACCATAGTAGCACTATCGATGGACACATGATTGTATATACCATACTCCCTATGCCAAGATGACCTCCATTGATTTGGGATCAATATGAGTGGTTTGAGACACTCTCTTGTAATATTGATCTGGGATCAATAAAACTAATTTCAGGCGAGTAAGAGTGATGTGACACACTCTCTTCAAATGAAACTAACTTCAGGTCAGTAGAAAATGGTGTGAGACATTCTTGATCAATTCTTCTTCTTCATGGTTCAATAGAGCATAGAAGAGCAGAGCAAAGTGAAGCTCAACAAAGCAGAGTAGTATAAGGCACTGATGGCAGAGATAGTACAGTCTGACATATGGAGTAGTGGATGGAGTTCTCCCTAGTTGAGAGGGAGTGTTAAAATTGGCAAGTAGGGCCAAACTCTATATGGGTCATCTTATTAATGGAAGCCAATATTTTTCTTAGATCCCTCTCATCAAGAGGTGAAGGATTGATCTAAATATCATGCGATTTTGATAAGTATTTATGGAGATATTACTTTATTTGTGTTATGGGACAATTTTTCAAGGTTGGCCAACAACCAAATAAACCCCACTTGTGGTCAATGTTTTAGTAGAAATAGAGGAGGACTTCAATTCATTTTCAACATACTTGGGATCTCTTTATCTTTTCTTGTCTTTTTGTTTTAGTAGGAGGATAGATCCTAAGGGATAAAGTTGCCCTGATCTAGAGAGAAAAAGCCGAAACTACTGGGAACTGCCAATAACAACCAGAAATGTCACGAACTACCAAGAACAACTAAAATTGCTGGGAACTATCAGAACAGCCAGAGCTACCAAGAACTACCAGAACTTTCAGAACTATCAGGTTTTACCGGAATTATGGGAACTATCGGAACTGTCGTGAATTGTCAAACTTCTACAACAGTCAGAATAGACGGAACAATGGGAACTACTGGAACAACCAGAACAACTGAATAACGGGAACTACTGGGAACTATAGGAAGTGTTGGAACTACCAGAACTGTCGGAACTCTTGGAATAGCTGGAACAACCATAGCTACCGAGAACTACTAGGAACAGTCAGAAATATCTCCCATAAATAGTCAAAAACATGTTGAAAAATGAAATATCATGTGATTTACGCAGAAAAATATCTCATAAACAATTACAACTGCTGGAAACAGTCATAATTGTTGGAAATTTTAGGAGCAACAAGAATAATGGGGATATTATCTATGTCCTTATCTAGGTAAGTCGAAGTGTTCACTGATATTGTAAATGTAGTATTGCTCTCTCTCTCTCTCTCTCTCTCTCTCTCTCTCTCTCTCTGTTGAACTATTAAAGAACATATAAGAAGAAATGATCAAGGGTTTCCCCACATTAGGGTTTGTCCCTAGCTAGCACCACAACTTGTGTCCTCTTGTCTTGGCTTGTCTTATGGGATTTATGTTTATGTTCTATCTGCAATTTACTTTAATGTTGATGTGATTGCTAATTTGGAAAAGATATTGAGCTAACTGTGAAAATTGAACTAAATTCCTCTAAGCATAAAACATACCTAAAATTAAGAAAACCAGACACTAATAACTCGGGAAACGCATTATTACATTCCATAATTAAATAATTAATTCATTGTTTTTCTATAATCATCCGAAAAGACTATATATGTTAGGTAACATAGGATAAGACAGTAACTTCAAGAAGAGAAAAATAATTAATATGGCTAAAATATCCTAACCAGATTTCAAGATAATCCACCCTCACCTTGAATTGTAATCCAGCAGTTCACCCCGGTGTTGAGATGCTCTGGCACCAGGTTCAACCACCCCCTTTTCATACCTTCCAACGATATTTACTACCTTTCCTTCATTAGAAAATTTCATTTAGTGGCATCCTCCTTCTGTAGAATCCCTTATCCACTTGTCTAGTATTTTCCATGAAAGCCCACCTTTCTCTCATGTGGTGCTTTTATGTTTTTTTGTCTAACCTTAACATCTTTCTCGAGCTAAGAAACATAATGAATTTTTGTGTGCCATCCATTAAACTTATATAGAATTCATCTAGAATTCTTATCATGAAGGGATTACACAATGTCATTTACCAATGAGATTTTAGTTGACAAGAGTCTCATTTCTAAGTGTTTCACTCACAAGTACATAAATCCTATATGTTTATAATAATAATCATTTTACATAATTATTTAAATATTTTATTTTTCCATGGCTTCTCTGCCATAACTCAATCTAACCAAACAATATTATCGCAATGAAGAGATATTAAAATTTTAAATCAAAGTGTAAGAAACAACTATGTTTAATATTATTTTGAAATGATCACTTACACATGTATGAACACCTGAACTTCTTTAAGTTTGAATGGGTCACTCCCAAAAGTTAACTGAGAATATATTATAATAATTTATTATTATTTTTTATGTGAGGTTCTTCCTGTCACCAAAATGGTTGCCCAAACAAAATGAAATACTATCTAATAAAAAGAAATGTTAAATATAATTAAAATAATCAATATAGATGTTTAGACATTTTAGGTATAAGAAATAAAATGAACATAGATGTTTAAATAGTTTTAATTATTAAAAGTATTATAGCCATATACATGTTTAACTAGTTTTAACTAGTAAAATTATTATAACCTAATATGAATGAGATATGGTAAAAATATTTCACTTTCACTCTCTATCATAAATAAAATATTTAAATGTCCATGTGAATAAACATAATTTTATCATATAAAAGCTTCTACCGTCCATAATCATAATTAAAAATGTTTTAATTCCTCCATTTTCTTATTATATGTATATCTATGATTGAATACTAATTCCAATTCAAATTCTCAAAAATGACATTAAAAAAATAATTACTATATAAATAGAAATACATCTATTTCATTATATGACTGAAATGAAATATATTTTAACATTTAATTTTATTTTTTAAATTAAAATTTATAATATTCTTGAAATTTTAAATTTGGTTACATCTAACAATATTTATAATACCGTTGAAATCTTAAATTCTATTACATTTAACAATACTGAAATACTGAAAATCCGATAGAGTTGAGTATTCATTCAATACTGAAATACTGAAAATCCGATAGAGTTGAGTATTCATTTTGCTTGTTCGAGTCACAAAACCATCATCATCCTACCACCATGTGCCGTGAGGGCTATAAAACTGAGGTTATCCTACCCGTCTTAACACTGTGCTGTGAGGGCTATAAAACCGGGTAGTCTTGACATGGATCGCATTAACGTTTGGCATTTGAAGGGATTATTGAGTATCGATAACGTTTGACATTTGGACCGTTAGAACTACAACTAACCGTTACGCCACATGTTGGAATTTTGATGCAATTCCATAGGTCCAGCAATGCCATAAGTGGTCAGGTTCAACTCATTTACTTGCCCTTACAAAATAAAAAATTAATGCTAATATGAATTTCATATAAAAGGAATATATTCATTAAATATATTTCAATAATTGATTTTATCTTTTCAAAATAAAAAATTAGTCTTAATATGAATTCCATATAAGAAGAATATATTCCTTAAATATTATAATTAAAA
>APFE030751458.1:67236-120776 GCA_000404065.3 Pinus taeda
AACTATTATACAGTAATTTATTTCATCTCTATTAAACTATTGATTAGGTTTTCATCCCATCAAAATAAGTTAAACAAAAATCGCAATCACTTTAAAATATAAACAAGTGGATTTATCTATAATTTAATCAATCTCGAATTCAAACTTCATAAAAAAAGAGTTCACCATAAAATAGTTACAAGTATAGTTATATTTAATCTATGTTTTTATTTTTTTCCATATATTGCTGTAAATATTTCTATTTCCATGGAACTGTTTTAATATCAAATAATAACTTTGAGATTCAGCAATTTATTTATATTTCTAATATATTATACTATTTTAACTTTTCTATACAAATCCCATATTACTTATAATATATTTTTTGATTTAAAATGACAATTGATTTTTTCGAAAGAATCAACATTAAAATTATACACCACATTCTTCATTTTGCATAGTCATTTTATTTTGATTTCACTTTATGTATATAAAAAATTCTGCTATCCTACACATAGTATGAGATATAGGTCGTCCAATTTCAAGTTATCGATGTGGGGTGGACAAATTTGAAAATAGATGAGATTTATTCTGGACTCAATTTTCTTGGTAATATAAGTTTTTTAAAAACTATGATATTAAGATTCCAGAAAATTGATTTATTTTACACATTATAAACAGTAATGAAATTTCATTTTAATAAAATAAGTACGGTTAATATAACCATATAAAGATAATATAACCATATAAAGATATATTATATATTAATATCATAATATCGAAAAAACATAAACCTACTATTAAAATAACCTAATATATATTTAATAAAGTATCTTCAACACTATTAACCGTGCTTGACATTCATGTTAATTTTTTTTAATGGCCGAATTGATGGCCCATACAATCTCAACTTTAGAGTATTAGTCATGGTGATAGTGGAAATTAGATCAATTCTTTTTTGGGTTGAAAAAGTTATTATGTTCTAATAATTTATAGAAAAATATTTTACATTGAGTTTGAAGTTGTGAATGTATCAAATTATGAATGTAATGGAGTTATTAAAATGGTCAAAATATTGTTGGAGATAAAGTAAAAAGAAAACGGGGAGAGTGAACAAGTGATAATGTTTGAATGTGAAGAAAAAGTTAAGCTGGAGTTCATAGTCATGAAAAATACATTAGTGCATTGTATGAAAAAGGATGGTTGTATTTGACAGTTAAAGTTAATGATTCATTAAGTTTATAAAAAGTTAAAGACACAACTAGTGGTTGAAAAGGAAAGAAATGCATCAGTAATCTTAGCTACAAGATGTCAAATAGGAGCTTAAGAATGATATTTCAAAATACCTATGTTCAGTTAAATTGATGGACATTTGTCTTGAAATTACTATCGATGCATTGGATGATTCTGAAGAGGTGCAGAAACAGGCAGATGCACTAACCATAGAATTTATGACCACAATGAATTTCTTGGATATAGCTAAGAGATTACATATGGAAACAAAAGAAAAGCAACATCTTGTAGCTATGGCCAAAGATTGAGACTTGAAGGAGAAGGGGCAAGAAATAGAGCATGTCAACCAGGAACTTATTAGGTTGTATCATGGAGTAATTATGGTTAAGGATCTGATGTTGAAGCTCGATGCCTCATCCTCTTTATTGCAGACCTTGAAACTAGAATTAAGAGTTAGAACTTAAACTAGGAGAGGATATGCATGCAGTTGAAAATTCCTGTTCTAAAGCAATGGATGGCCACAATCTTGCAAACATTCAAGAGGTTAAAAAAACTAAAGTCGAATATATAACTCTAATAGAACTAGAGAAGATGAGAGAAAATCTAAAGAAAGCCACACAAGAGGTAACTTATTTAGGAGGTGTCACTGAGCCACTTAGAGAAGAGTTGGAGAGGGAAAGTACCATGCTAGAAGAAACGCGGGAAAGGGTAGCAAAGTCCTATTCAGTAGTTTATTCTCTGAAGGTTGAATTGAATCAATCAATAAAAGTAATTAAATCATGGAAAGATGAAGAGAGGCAATCCAAGGAAGCTATGACAGAGCTTTCAAGAGATTTACAGCAAGCAACCATTGAGGCATCTAAAGCCAAGATTAAAGTTGAACCAGCTAGAGAGGATATATGCAAAGAAAAGGAAGAAGCTACACAATCAGAGGTTGTTACTAGAACTACAGAGAGTATGCTACAAGAAGCTATAAAAATTGCAGAGAGTATGCTACAAGAAGCTATAAAAATTGTACAAGAAACTTGGGAATGAGAAGTATTGGCTCTTGCTAGGATTGATGCTATGAATCAGTGTGAGTCAATTATTGGATATTCCAAGGCCAGGACTCTATTAGTTACACTTTAATTTAATAAGTACTTTGTATTGATCAATCAGGCACGTGAAGCTGAAGAACTTGCTGACAAGTGGTGCAAGTTGTTGTAGCCCAAATAGATGTATCTAAGGATAGTGAATGGGAAATATTGTAGAGATTTGGAGAAGAAAATAAAGAGATAATAGCAAGGAGGGAGGCTCTTCAAGTTTGCTCACAGAATGAAAAGAGGGAAAATGTAGTGAAATTGATATTTGAGAATCAACTTAGAAAATAGAGAGCACAAAATGGATATCATAGAAAAGATGGTGATTTAGCTATGCCGTGAAGAGATATGGTGTGCCACACAATCGAGTCAGTAATTGGAAAAGCCATGCATATTCTGATCCAAATGGTTTAGACAATAGAAATGAGCAATAAAATATTCTTGTCATGCCAATAACATCATTGGGTCAGTTGTTGAGCATGAAAGCTTCCATGACAAATAACTTTGATGAAAGGCCTTTAGATAAGCCACTTGTCTCTAGGAGGAGGATGTCCTGGTTTCCATGTTTTTTCATTATCTGTGGGAAAGCAAAAAAAAAAAACATGCATTGAAATAAAATGACAATTTTCCTAGTTTAGAAGCATAATCAGGCTACTTATATTTAATTCACTACATGGGCCATTAAGGTCACTAGGTCTTTCATCTGATCACAGATGTAGTTTTTAGTAAAAATGGGACGTGACAACCTTTTCTTGCAGAGACAACATTTTCCTATTTATAAAGGATGAAAAGAATTTCCTTAAAAACATTCATATCAGTCATGAAAATGTCTATATGTTATACGTTTGTCATCTCATTGATCCATGAAAAATCATGCAAGACTTTGATGTCTTACTCTATAAACATGACACAATGACATTGTGTGTGATATTAAGTTGGAAGATATCTTTGCAATTCGGCATCTGGTGAAGTGTAATATAACTCTTTCCAATGTAACTCTTTCAAGAGCAGAGCATCAACTAGGTGAAAAGCAAAGTAAGTCAAGGAAGTTCTATTGTGGCATATGTTTGTTCCTAGTTCTGATATGTGTCATTTCAGCTCCTATGTTGTTATATATATACTTCCCTATTTTTTCTTGTTAAGGGAAGAATTTTACCTCATCCATAAGGCACCAAAGGATGGCCCTATTGAATCAACTAATGTAACACTATCCATAGGGATAAGGCTTTATGTCAAAATGAAGGACAAGTAACTGGTGAAAATATCACTAAGTATACCCACACACTGTGAATCATAACATAAGCGCATCAATGTATCTTAAAGATGAAAGAATGAACAACTTGATCAAACGATTTTCAAAGTCAATCTTCAACTTAAGGCATTTTTTTCCTATCTCTTTGGCCCACTCCATTGCCTCCCAGGCTGACTAGGCCCCTGGACAAACCAAGTCCACTTCGATCACACTACATACTTGGAAACTCACCAGATCCTCAAAGAAAAAGCCTTTTCCACAAATTTGTAAGAAATTCTAAGCAAATTAATAATCTACCAAACACATATAGGTCTCTCATTACATTCTTAGTAATAGGCTTCAACGAGCCATAATTAAGACTTAAGGGAGTTAAAGAGGAACCTAGAAAGACAAATCTACATATAAACAACAAATATGATCTGCAATAAAGTCCCACATGAACTTAGAGACTTCATAAGGAAAACCATCAAATCTTTAGGACATTCCATTTTGCATAGAATTAAAGGAAGCACATAAATCATATCTCATAATAAAATGAACCAACATATCTTTGTCCCCAATAGTGACCTTGCAAAGAATTATCATGCAATAAGCATCTTGGGCAACACCAGCACTATTTTTCAAAGAAAAAAGAGAAGATATAGACAAAGGTATACCACTGCTACATATGTACAATATATAAAATCCATATATAAAACCCTACCTCCACACTTGTCTCCTTCACACTCAAACATGGTTAGGTGCTCCTTAAATATGCATTAAGTAGTCAAAAAAGAGGAGGCCATCAAATTCCACAACTATTCTTGCCCAAAGATAAGAATAGGGGCATACAAAACAAAAAAAATGTATCACATGGTGATCCAGGTCCGGATGTGACAAAAGACCCTTCCAAGACCTTTTACTTTTCTGATGTGTTAAATTTGATTTTTAAGAGAACATAAATGAATACATCTGCATCCTGTGAAGAAGAGGAACATGACATTAATCAACAATATAAAATAACAAGACGTTGATAACGGAGTTCGTCCAAGAGGGACTATATCTCCGCGCCCCAAAGTCAAGATGGTGTAATTCGTTGCATTAAGTGTTGTCAATAGTGATGATGTACATAAGAGGTGATGTTGCTATTATAGAATGAAAATTCCCTCACATAGGAGTTGCTCCAAGAGATATTACACTGCAGGAACTCCCATTCAAAAAAGGACTCCTACCAATATGAAATAAACTCATGGATGATAATAATGAACATCCTGCAAACATGGCATAAAGGGATTTCAATGCAGTCATACATGGCGACACATGAGTATCCCATCAACATAACGACAAAGGGATCTCAACCCAAACATGACGAATCACGACAACAATTACATCCCACAAATGATTTCGTATCACATCAAGAAGGAATCATGAAAACGAGTAAGAAAAAAGATCCCACATCAAACATCAAACATCAAACAAGGATCTTTGTAGTACAATGCATAGAAAAAATAAGTACATGAACACACTGCATATACCTCACATCCAAGGGTCATCTGAAGAAAAGGATGTCAAACTGCTGAAGCTAGCCATACCATCAATCTCGCGGCATCAAATCTCATGGAAATGGTTGCTCGCACATGAATGCTTACATGTGCACTTCACCTTGGAAAGTGGCCAAAAAATGAAATGAGAAAATGAAAAATATGAATGCACCATCATATTTCTGGCTCAAGGAATATTTTAGATTTCCCCTAGTTTCTTTAAATATTTCATCTTCCAGGTGCTTTGCAAATCCGTTGCTCAGATTAGGAAACTGATTATGCCATCGGGTTTGTGTTGTTGAGAGGTGTAATATCGACATAAAATTTGTCCAATATGGACACTGAAAAAATTTCACCCTCCTAAGAATTTCACCCAATCATGATTCCCCTTGCAATAAATTAATTAAAAATTATTTCCTCTATTTCCATGCATGCTCCTACTCCTCCCTGCTTGGGCTCACTAGGAAAATTATGGTTTATATAAGTTTTTGGTGGGTGGAATTTACAAAAACGTTGGTTGGGAGGATTGGTATAAGGCCCGAATTATATTGAGGAGGTTGGGTGGTCAAACGCTGACCCCTCCATTTGCATGCCCTTTTCGTTTTGAAAACCCATATGTATTTTGTTTTGGTGGTTCGAGTCCACAATGGGTGGCCCACCCTTGTAACCTCCATAGAAAAAGGTTGTTGCATTAATTTTTTTGTATTAAATGGTTGTTGTTTAAGTGGGGAATGATATGCTGCATTTGTACATGGGTGGTACATGGTGCTGCCACATGGTGGCAGGCCAGCCCACATGGCTGGTGCGGGGTCGATACTTGCCAACCTACTCACTAAAATGATTATGTATGTTCTTTATGGAGAGGGTGGTAGGTGTTGGGGTAAGGGCCCACCACCTCCTTTATATTTATATATATATATATATATATATATATATATATATATATTATAATATATATATATTATAATATATATAATTTTTTTTTCAATTTTTTAATAATAATAAGGCCATTTCGAAAAATTCAAAATTTGACCGAAGGAGTCAAATTAAGTGTGCCACAAATTTGTCTGGAATCTGCCAGAAAACTTCCAAGTTGTGTCTCCATTAAACTTGCCCATTTAGTAAAAGTCAATGAAAACTTTGAATGGCTCATTCTCCCTCATACGAGCTCAGATTGATGAACCATTCACACCGCTGTGATCAGGATGATGAGATCTACCCTCTGGTCCTAGCTTGAAAGCATTCTGATCACTTTGATTTTCGAGCTTCCATAAGCCCTCTTTGTCTTATGTGTGTCTCTGGAGCCACTTGGATCACATGGTCCCAAATCAAGATGATGACCCAAACACACATGCCTACTGAATCCAAGCCACAAGCAATCACATGATTGTGCAAAAACAAAGAAAGAGAAAGCATTGTGCCTCTACTCCCCTGGAAATGCTCAAAATTCCTAAAATGGGCCATTCCAACAGTTTCTCATTTACTTTTAAAGCTCCAAAACAAATCCCCCTAGGTTAAACAAACAAGTCTATGGCAACCGTTTTACAAGGGATATCATCCACAAATGTGGGGAAGCATCCCTTGGATTTCCCATGATATTTTCCTTCCAAAAAATAATAATAATGACTATATATATGAGGTTTGTGATAGTTTCAAGTCTCAATACCAAAGTGGCACATTCCCATGTTGGGATTCCATTCCTTTGGAGTGCAGGTCCCCAATGTTATAGCATCCTCATTGACTCCGCCATTAACGTCACTAAGTGGTTTTGGTGTCATGCCTTGTGGGCCCTCTAGGTTTGTGGTTGTTATCTATGTGATGTTACCACCTTATCCATAATCATAACTTCAACTCTTCAATTAATAATACATGTATCCACAAATTTATTGTATTTGACCAATTCATATCTCGTTAAATGGAAAGATAGGAATCCATTATATTTCAATCTATGGAAAATCATCAGAAATTAAATCAAATATATTTTCTGCAATATATTCAACAATCACATTCTCAAGTGTTTGGTTGTCGATATGTAATGCCTCAAATTCTTTCTTTACTTTTGAGTTTCTCTATGAAACCAAAGGAATGAAAGTTTCAGTGACTTTTGAATATTTACTGACAACTAATACAAACTTCTGTTCATGGTTAGGAAGGATGATAGTTTTAGGAATCTCATCAATGTCTGCTTCTTCAAAAGCATGTTCATTGATATTATCTTATTCTTAAGAATAAACCATAGGCAGAGATTCCTCAAAAGCAGTAGATATGTCTATTCTATATGAAGAATATGGGAACATAGATTCATCAAAACCCTTTTCTCTACCATATCTATCATTTTCATCATCTATGTCAGAGTAGGAGGATAGAGGTATGTCTAAACGAAGAAGGGTTTCTAGAGAAGATAATGGCATGAAGTCTCCATGTCCATGTGCTCCAACATTATTCTCTTTTCTTGCATTCCAAAGGATGATGGGTTCTTAGATGAACTATGAAGATCTGCTTCAAGCTTAGTATTCACATCTAGAACATGCTCTCCCTCCCTTTCACTGGCTATTTGGGTGGATAGTTCATTATGAATTGAAGAGGAAACAAACTGATGAAATCCCTTCAGAGTGGCCTCTATGCTACTCCCCTTCTCGAGTAAGCTCTCATCGGAGAAAAGGCTATGGTCGTTGACGTCCCTTTCTACAATATTTTCCAAGCCAAGATGATTACCCGTTCCTGCAATACCACTTCTATGGTTTTTCTCAAAGGAGTTCTCCATGATTCTTTCCATCACAAAATGTGTTAGCGCCTTTAGCTTGGTCAAGGATGAATCAACCCAGAACTTAACATTCTCTACATTAACATCAATTTTTTTCCTTTAATACTATAAAAGAGAATGATTCATATCTTTGATGGAATCTTGTCTCCAAAACACTTGTACATATTCAACAACATTCACTGTCGAGGCATAAAAATCACCAGTATACAATGCATTGTTCTACAGAGATGGTGGCAGAAGACCATTGTTTTTGGATCCCAATAAAGCAAATGAAGTAGAAAGCAAAACAAGCACAAATGGTAATTACCTTTTCAACCATCTAGAGGGCTTCTCCTCCTCTTCATCTTCATCATCATAGATTGTCTGCTCTTTCGCAAAAATGTACAACGTTGGTTTAAAGGCGGCACCACTAGTGTTGCCAGGATTTTTTTCAGATTTATTTACTAATCTTATTTCATTTTCTTCAACCTCATGGATTTCTTTACAATCAGTGGATAAATCTACAAAATCCATTTGGTCTCCTAGGGACTCTATTTCCTTAATCTTTGTCACTTCAGTATATCCACTTTCTGGTTCAAATTCCGAAACACCATGCTCCCTACAAGATACTCCCCTAAATTCTAACTCTAGGTCTCTTTATGGATGATAACAAAGAAATTGAGGTTGGGAAGAGAGATAATTAATCTTAGTATTATAGGTTTGAAGGATTGTGGGCTCGTCACCAAGATCAGGGAACTAAGTTGGAAAGGCTAATCACTCACATTCATCACTTAATTCAAGGTTAGGATTATTTTCCTCGTTGGGATTGGAAACAACCACAACTTAAAAAGGAACCTTGCGTGATTTTCTTTTAGGTTGTAGCAAGCATTGAACCTCACCCACTTACACACAATTGACTGAAACTTCTTCACACTCTTCTCTAACATGGGGACTATATTCCACCATAGGCTCATACAGGGAAAAACTTTAAAACTCTCTAAGGTAATTACAATAATAGGAATGAAAAGACCTAAAAATGAAATCGATGAAGCTACCAAGGACCATAGATCAGGCTCTATGGAGTGTTTAGTGAGGGTGATTCCCTGAGAGTATATAAAGCTACTTTCGAGAAAACTAAAGTCCCTTATTAGTAAAACTTTTATGAGCAAATCAAAGTCCTATCTTGAGGAACAATCTAAAGAAAATGGCATAATTGTTCTCTTTTGACAGCTTTCGATCTGCCAATAAAATAAAATACAACTGCTTTTTAATTTGGCGTCTTGGATAACGGTGATAAAACTCTTGAAGTGATAGTTCATGAAGAATATGATGCAGGGCAGTCCTGCAAACCAGGATCCTGTAAAACACTTTGTTAGGGTAGCTAGTTCATATAACTGAAACTTGTTTCCAATGGAAGACTATCCCCACATACCTTCGACTCCACAATCTTCTGCACTAAATATTTGTACTGAATTCAAATACATACGTTAAAATCTTTGATCAATCTCAATGCAATAAATCATTCACTTTTTTGTCTTCCCCAATCTCAAGTTATACGAAGCATGTATTCAAAGCCAGTTCTGATGCCTGTATATACATGTTCCATGAGATTTCCCTAGAGTGATTCCCCGCACAGGCTCCAGCTAACAATCACACAAAAATAGCAAGCCAGCGTTCATATTACCTCAGCAAAAAGCGATGTAAAGTGGTGGAACAGGCATATAAACATGCAGAGAAAACCTTAAATCCCGCTGCCATTTCCAAAATCTGTGGATTTTACAGTCTCTAAAGCCATGACAAAACAAAAAAAATCAACCGAGCTTTTACAAGATTTGGTACTGAGCGAGCGAGCAAGCGAACTTTACGGTCTTTACCAATCCTTCTACGAGCTCTTCACAGAAAGGGATCCGTTCAAAAGATTTCTATTAATGCTTTAGAACCTTCGTTAGTTCTTGCTTCCCGATCTAAGTTTTATATTCGTGACCTCCCTTATACCCTGCATAACCTAACCGCTTTGGTTCGGGTATTTGGTTCGTGCCTTCGCTATCACCGGATGGTGCGCGGAGGTATATTAATATAATATATGAAAATAACTTTGTATAATGTCCACGACAGTAGGAATTCACGCGCTCCTCAACGCTCTGCAAATTCACCTGGAACTCGGGTTCAGCAAGCAGCAAATTCACCTGAACTCGGAGTCCACGCATATACCCAGTATCCTTGAATGGTATTAATACACAGTTATTGATATATAACAGTTGCCCCACCGCCAGTTTGTATATGTATCCATCGCTTTCAGCAACACCTGTTGGGGAATCGTTCCAAGACAATGCATGACATGCGCTGCCCAATATAAATTAATACACAACAATCTCTCTTCTAACCAACATTGGAAAAACCGCAGCCGGAGTTAATACACAACTACTCACAGGTTCTTTGAATCCAGGGAAGGGTTATCCATTGAATCAATTCCATACAGGTTTCGCATTCATTTACTGTAGGTTTCTTTTGGGCGATATTTCAACAATCAATTCCTGAAACAAAACAGAGATGCATGCCAGCAACTTGTACACATCTTCGAGCTCACAAAGTAGATTGAAATTAACACAAGTAATTATCATTTCTTTCTTCATAAATTTAATAATGCCATGAACCTCAGGAGACCAATATAAAATTTCTCAATCAACCAATATATACAAGCTGGAACAAAATAAGAACTTACAAACTTGTGTTGGCCAGATAAGCAGAATCTATGGCCCTTTTACAAACTGCTGAAGGCCTACAGCCTTGCTCACAAACCTACTCTCAATCTCTCATCTCTAATGTCTTTTTCCCACAAAAAGCCCTCTCATTTATACAATTTAAAAAATCATCTAATTAAATGCTTAATCACTAAAAATCCTCAACAACCCCTAAATCTCTCAACATCCCCTAAATCTCTCAACATCCCTAAAATCCTTCAATTCATTAAATTTCCTCATATCCTTTTATTAATAAAAGGATATTTACATAAATCCTCACCTTCTCCTATTTAATTCAAATTAATTAAAAATATTAAAAATAATCTCACCCCATATTTACAAATTAACATTAAGGCACCCCTTATTTACAGATGGAGAAAAAGGTCTTGATGCTCCTGCATCAGACTCCCCATGTAAAAAAAATTCATGACCACCTGGTCATAAGTCTCCCCTGGATCCCAAATTTTATTTTGTAATCCTTTCGTGCTTGTCGATTGCTTCACTATTGTTGTCATCTGTTGTTGTCTTCCAGGTTTCCATATTTTGTGCTGTAGTGCTCCACTTGCTTTGCTCTTGCAATCCTTCACTGTCATTCTCTTGTTGTCGCTCCTTTTCTTTCTTTTGGCTGCCTTTCTCTGGGATGTCTTTATCATCAACCTCCTTATTAACTCAATTTATTTGTCCAGTATGTCCTCTGTTTGCTGATTGTTTCCATCCCTTGATTGCTGAATTCTCGTTCTTGCTTGCTCCTAACTTGTTGCTCTAGCAGTCACTATGAATGTTGCGGCCTCCCAATCTTCCTTTCCCTCTGCAACATTCCTTTGCTCACCTTCTGCAATTTCTTCCTTAACATCCTTCGGTAGATGTTCTTCTTCTTCTTCCAAACCTGCAATCACACAGAAATCGTTAGTTTTAAAATCACAAGACCTTACGGTCTTGTTTGATGCTTCAATCATCAAATCTTTGGGCTGCCTTGAATCATTCATATGATTCAACTCCTCTAGCTCTTCATCACTTTCAAAAAGTAATGGTCCACTCTCTGGGTAACATAATGAAACTTCAACATCTTCTTCAACATCTTCCTTTTGCTGTAGCTCAACTGTTTCGAGCTTCTCTATCCTCTGTCTGGCATCAAGAACTTGTTCAAGTTCCCTTATTTCCTTTATCAACTGCAAATTTACATGATGATTCCACTTCTCTTGTAGTCTCCGCCACCTCAACTTCTTCCTCATGACATAACCATGCTCCTGGTTTTCCTCATTTCTTTGCAACATCTCCATTAACACCTCAAACTGAACTGCGATCTCAGCATTCTCCCTTTCATATTCCTCTTTGCTTAACTGTCGCTGTATGCCAACTGTTTTGGCATCCTTCTCCTTTTGTCCTTTGCTGTGGTTTATTTCAGAACCTTTGTGACGACTCTCACAAGTCATCATCCTTTCCGTCTCTATGAGTTGTACTAAAGCCTCTTCAGCAGCAAGTCCTATCTTGCCGCCACTTACCTCACCAAGCCCTCCTCACTTGGTCTTTTGGCAAGCAATTGGTTCTCTATTTCCAGAACCGCCTTTGAGCACTTCTCTTTGCTCTTCCTGGCTTCAACTCATCTGCCTGTTCACAACTGTTTTCCTTATCCAATCTCTATTGGATTTCTTCAAGGTTCTGCCACACCTATGCTTTCACGAGTTTTCTGTTAGCAATTTTAAACAAGTCTTCTATGGATTTTCCTTTTGGGAGTTGCAAAAATACTTCTGCTTTAATGCAAAGACTACAATATTCAAATTCAAATAAGCCCAGATCACCTTACCTCCAAGATCTCGTCTGATCTTGTCCTTCCATTTGCCTGTACTTCAATTACCTTCAGAACCTCACAGCTTCTGCAAATCTGTTCCGGCAAATCTTTATGCTTCCTCTGTTAAATTTCACTGTCAATCAGATTTTAAAATCTGATCCAATCTTTTGGCTTTATCCAGAAAACTTTAGATCAAGTCGGGAGCTTGCCATACCAAGGAACTTCATCACAGTCCTTATCCAAATGTATCATCATTATATACCCAAGGAGAACTTCAATTATTGGCAAGCAAATTCAAAATCACTACCATAAGCTTATAACTTCTATTCACAACTTTATCTGATTTATATAAACCATACTTCCAATCGTCTTGCTCATTCACACATTCACGAATTTCAATTCAATACCATTTCAAAAATTCATAATTAAATTCATCAAACCTGATCTTAAAATCTGATTCATATAATTTGAAACCTATACCTGATCCACCATTTTCTCTTGCACTACTACCGCTGCATGCTCATAGCTGGCTTTCAAAATATGATCTTAGAGCTGTTCAAACCTTCTGATTATGATGAGATTTGTTCAGGATATTTTAAAATATATTGACTTGAAACAAAATATGGTCGTAATATTTTTGGGTAATAAGCATCCCAGCCCAACGAGTATAATTTATAATGGCACTATGAAGTGGCATCTTTAAACAAGTTAATAAGAGAGGATATCTCTTATGTTTGAGCTACGGACTGATATTCACGACCCACTGATACATCAGTGCATGCCAGTAAAAGTTAAAAATTGATGCCTTAAAAAACATCGACTAAAATTTCACAGCATATCATCATCTATTCTGAAACCATTTGAACGTCTTCTCCCCTCCGTCTGCAAGTTGTGTATCAATTGCACAATATCGACTATTCAAATCTTCGAAATCCCCACAGCAAACTCCGCATGACAGTTCAGCGAACAGACACATGCGCTGAGATCAATAATTTATGCTTCAAACATCAGTCTCCAGTTTGATACAAAACAACCTTTGTTTAACCTGAAACTGCCGGCTGTCAAACAGAATCGTTCATTGCCAATGTGTAAATGTTAATCCCACTAAAAAAAACAACTCATTTGTATCCACCGCGCAGCACCTCACAGCTTTTAACATACGCCTCAAAGGTCACACTCAAACCAAAGAAAAGAACATTCACAATACCTCTGTTCATATATTATGTGACACGCGGTCCTTAATTTACATCTATCTGAATAAATGAACAGTAAAACCCAGTTCAAAATTAACCAACCCAATACCTGCACGATTCTTCCTTCATTCAGATGCATATCAGATTTAAAATCTGATCATTCATCACACATTCAGAAATATTCCAGTTCAACAAACCTTCTAACATTCCTCATTTCAACAGAGCCAGGCTCTGATACCAAAAATTGATGCAGGGCAGTCCTGCAAACCAGGATCCTGTAAAACACTTTGTTAGGGCAACTAGTTCATATAACTGAAACTTGTTTCCAATGGAAGACTATCCCCACATACCTTCGACTCCACAATCTTCTGCACTAAATATTTGTACTAAATTCAAATACATACGTTAAAATCTTCGATCAATCTCAATGCAATAAATCATTCACTTTTTTGTCTTCCCCAATCTCAAGTTATACGAAGCATGTATTCAAAGCCAGGTCTGATGCCTGTATATACATGTTCCACGAGATTTCCCTAGAGTGATTCCCCGCACAGGCTCCAGCTAACAATCACACAAAAATAGCAAACCAGCGTTCATATTACCTCAGCAAAAAGCGATGTAAAGTGGTGGAATAGGCATATAAACATGCAGAGAAAACCTTAAATCCCGCTGCCATTTCCAAAATCTGTGGATTTTACAGTCTCTAAAGCCATGACAAAACAAAAAAAATCAACCGACCTTTTACAAGATTTGGTACTGAGCGAGCGAGCAAGCGAACTTTACGGTCTTTACCAATCCTTCTACGAGCTCTTCACAGAAAGGGATCCGTTCAAAAGATTTCTATTAAAGCTTTAGAACCTTCGTTAGTTCTTGCTTCCCGATATAAGTTTTATATTCGTGACCTCCCTTATACCTTGCATAACCTAACCGCTTTGGGTCGGGTATTTGGTTCGTGCCTTCGCTATCACCGGATGGTGCGCGGAGGTATATTAATATAATATATGAAAATAACTTTGTATAATGTCCACGACAGTAGGAATTCACGCGCTCCTCAACGCTCTTCAAATTCACCTGGAACTCGGGTTCAGCAAGCAGCAAATTCACCTGAACTCGGAGTCCACGCATATACCCAGTATCCTTGAATGGTATTAATACACAGTTATTGATATATAGCAGTTGCGCCACTGCCAGTTTGTATATGTATCCATCGCTTTCAGCAACACCTGTTGGGGAATCGTTCCAAGACAATGCATGACATGCACTGCCCAATATAAATTAATACACAGCAATCTCTCTTCTAACCAGCACTGGAAAAACCGCAGCCGGAGTTAATACACAACTACTCACAGGTTCTTTGAATCCAGGGAAGGGTTATCCATTGAATCAATTCCATACAGGTTTCACATTCATTTACTGTAGGTTTCTTTTGGGCGATATTTCAACAATCAATTCCTAAAACAAAACAGAGATGCGTGCCAGCAACTTGTACACATCTTCGAGCTCACAAAGTAGATTGAAATTAACACAAGTAATTATCATTTCTTTCTTCATAAATTTAATAATGCCATGAACCTCAGGAGACCAATATAAAATTTCTCAATCAACCAATATATACAAGCTGGAACAAAATAAGAACTTACAAACTTGTGTTGGCCAGATAAGTAGAATCTATGGCCCTTTTACAAACTGTTGAAGGCCTACAACCTTGCTCACAAACCTACTCTCAATCTCTCATCTCTAATGTCTTTTTCCCACAAAAAGCCCTCTCATTTATACAATTTAAAAAATCATCTAATTAAATGCTTAATCACTAAAAATCCTCAACAACCCCTAAATCTCTCAACATCCCCTAAATCTCTCAACATCCCTAAAATCCTTCAATTCATTAAATTTCCTCATATCCTTTTATTAATAAAAGGATATTTACATAAATCCTCACCTTCTCCTATTTAATTCAAATTAATTAAAAATATTAAAAATAATCTCACCCCATATTTACAAATTAACATTAAGGCACCCCTTATTTACAGATGGAGAAAAAGGTCTTGATGCTCCTGCATCAGAATAGCTATAAGAAGAAGCCACTAGTAGAAACGTTGAGTAGCTATGACCTGGTCTCATATATATATCCCATCCCTATCTTCTAAATAAGGCAACCTATCAATGGTGGTTGAATAGGCTAATATTATTATTTCTCCTTGAAGAAATGCTCCTGAATGTGTTGATTAGGTAATATGGTTGAGAGCATGCATTGAAAAATCCTCAGACGATTCATCGCTATATGAAATCATACAATGAGAAGAATCTTATTACAACCTATTGCACATGTAGCTTAGTTGGTACAAACCTATAATTTTTGTTGATACAGTGCAGATCTAAGATATAGAGACCAAGATCCTCTTTACAATTCCATATCTTATGTTGTAAGAAGGATCATGACATAAGATATCGAGACCAAAATCCTATTTACATTTCCATATCTTATGCAGTAAGAAGGATCATCTGACTAAGAGGGAGCTGGTGCCTTGGTTTGATCAAGCCTCAACAAAGAGAGAGATTTTGTGTCTTAGTAAATATGTCCTTGAGGAGAATATTAGAAATTTTCCAGACCCTACTCTATTATTGGGTACATTTGTTTGTTGAAGAATATTACTTATTACATTCATATCTATATTTCTATTAAGGAATCATGTGTCACCTATACAAGCATAACTGAGACTCATATCCAAATAATATCTCTCTGTGATCTAAGGAGACATGTTACGGCACCATTCTAAGGCTTCCTAATCAAGATTGAAATAAATAGGTTAGATAAGATCGGTCTACACTGGTTGTCAAATGATGAGGTTTAAGAGATCCAAAGACTACTTCAATTTTTTGATGATCTTCACCTAAGAAGTCCAACAGTTACACTACATATTACTCAATTTACAGGTGATTTAATTACAATAATATGTGTCATACTATGTTACAACATGACATCTGAGGTTATGTTTTTGAAATGCTACAAGAGATCAGAATCTATTCTGCTGAGATTGTTCATAATTTGGCTGAATCGAAAGGAATACAACATGTTGAAGTTAGGCTTATAAGTTAAAATATGTGATGGCTAAATTTTGAACAAGGAGTGATAACTCAAATAAGGGTATGTATGAATCAACTCACCCAAACCCTTCACTACATGAAGTATATAATATATACTACAATTATAATGAGTATGACATTCCTCATTAAAAATATGTCTTTGATAAGAGTCTTCATATTAAAACTTGTCTCCTGGTGACAAGTCTGTGGATGTTTTGTTATATATAATTTATAGCATGAAAATATTATACAAAAGCCTTATATTCATTACAATACTTACATCTTGGTACACCTATAGCATAGCCCAGATAATTTATTGAATCGTTGTTTTAAAGATACCATAGAGAATACATCAGAGAAGCAGTAATATTTGAAGATTCCCTAGTCCATGATAGGATCCTCTCATGCATTTTTGGTTACAAATTATGTCTATAACTTTTTATGAGAAGCTCACCTCTAACATCTCTTCAGTCTCAGAGGGAGTTTTCTGTTTAGCCCTCCCCACAAGTATAACAAAAGACATTGTTGTTTATGGAAATTCATTGATATAATCATGGAATGCCTAATTTCATTAATAAATTATCTTCAAATTTAATGGATATCATGCTGAACATATTTCCAGATGGATACTTTGAGGGAAGTCTAATCATATGAAATATTAAAGAACCGTCTATGGAAATTCAAGCTTAGGATTGTGGTTTCCCTGAGTAAAGAAGGAGTAATATCAGTTAAGAATTTTCTTTATCAAGATTCAGAATCCTAAATATGAAGAAGTCTAAGGATTGTTGCTAACGTCTCTACTAAGTTGGGTGGCTTCATACATACATCTATATATCGTTGAGTGGAGAAATGAGGCTCCTATTGACGAACTGGTGATCAATACCATCACGAAGATCTAGTGTTAATTTTCATTAATAGCCTGACACTATTCCCTAAATCAAGGGATATTTAGTTAAGACCATATAATTGCATAAAAATAGGTGTACCAAATAGTAGTGACCCCTTCTTAAAAACAGAGTCTCAAAAAGTTGAGTTGATCCTTTGAAAATATAGGAACCTCATAATTCCAAAATATCTCCCTTGGCAACACTTACTATAAAATAAATGTTACTAAAATAGCACCACTTGGCATGTCATCCATCATCAAACTCTCTACCTCCAAGGAACCTCAATATGTGCTATACTTTTCCATGTAAGATTTGTAGTGTTTCGACTCTCCAGCTTTGCCATGTAAGCAAGTCTCTAGCTACAAAAGGTTGCAGTACCACAAAACACCTCACCTATCAAGCATTCTTCTATCGGGACTATCATATCTTTGGCATCAACATTTGGTTGGAAATTATATCATGTGGATATAAATAGAATCTTCCTCGATGTTTTGAGAATTATACATTAATCAATTGCGAGGATTTTAGGTGCCTGGACAAGAGACCCATGTGTACACATTAAATAAAACCCATTATGGGCTGAAGCAAGCACTTTATGATTGCTTTTACAATGTTGATGAGTACATGTTACATTTGGGCTTAAAAAATTCTTCGTATCCCGTTCTTTATTATCTAATTGATAGATATGATCTTCTTGTTTTGGTCCCAAGAGGCTCATAGGAGGATGCAAGGAAAAGTTGGCAAAGCCCAAGTAAGTGTGTAGTTGAGATTATAAAGAGGTTTTAGATGATGCATTATAAACCATTAGCTACCCCTATGATACCTAATATGACGTTGAATCCTAATTTAGATTCGGATTTGGTAAATCCTTCGATGCATAAACAATGGATTGGAACTTTCATCTATATGCTTAATACCAGAGTTAATATATGTTTTCAGTAAGCACATTGATCCAACATATGGTTTAGTCCAAGCAAAGTCACTAGGAAGCCACAAAACATGTGTTATGATACTTAAAGGGAACAATCCATTATGGTAAGTTGACGCAATATGGGGTTGTTGATTCCAAATGGGAAATGGATTCTAGTGACATGAAAAGTTCTTCATGTTGTTGCTTTGGTTTGGATTCATGAGAGAGATCTTGGTTTAGATTCTAGAAAGAAGTAAACATCTATCACATCGAGTTCATATAAGGCAGAGTGCATGGTTACATAAGAAAAATGAATTGTCATTTTGTCTTGAAATAGATGCATAGAGTATAGTTGAAAGGATCAGTTGGAGCACCTCAAATATCTGCACTCCAATGAGAGTGAGTTTGTTAAATCCAGTTAGGATAACACCAACCCATGCAGGTATATGGAACAACATGTTAAGAGAAAAATGAAGTTCCCAACACTACGATAAAACATGAGGGGACAAGAAACTTACAAACAATGAATGAAGTGAATGAAGTAAATTGTTGTAAGATTACTAACCCTTATTCAGTTAGGATTCTTGTGGACAGTTATTTATTATTTAAACTTAGGAAATTGAACCAATGGTTTACCTATTTCCTATAGTGCATATTTATATGTAATATGTACATTATTTTTCATACCATTCTTAATAATAATGTTGAATTTATTTTCCAACAAAAATCAAGATTCTCATTAAAATACTGCATTAGTTGTAGTTTCATTTCGACGCACAAACTAAAATAAAATAATATTACTACATCAAAAATAAAAATAAAATAAGTTTACTTTGCAAAATCATTCTTGAAAATGCTAACCTTCAGGAACATCTACAACAATGACACCCACTTTTGATAGGAACCATAAGATAAAATTTAGATTTCTTGGATATTCTTCCTTCTAGTATTTTGTGAGATGCTTACTTGATTAACTAGTAGGTTTAGGGGTAAGCATAATCTCAATTCATATAAATGTTTGGCAGAGAAAATAGATGTGGGAAAAACCTATTGCAAATCCAAAATTCGATGAAAGATATTGAATAACTAGGCCATTTATAGACATCACAAGAATGAGCTAGAGTAACTACTAAAAACGCCTAAAAGTTGTGCAAACCATATTATATTAGGATGAAATCTAAATCATTGTGATTGAAAAAGTAATTAATTAGAATCAATCATCTCATTCGAGAGATTATTATTATTATTATTAAGTACCTCTTATTTCAACCTAACCCCTCCTTGTAAATCAGACGCCACTCAGACACAACCAGAATTCTCGATATCAACATCGATACCCAAATATATATGAAATAAAATTGTAAACGATTAGTAACTACATACACATTCCAGGATCCATGAATTCTATGGACACAAGCACTGTAGGTCCAATATAACCTAAAATTTTCCTCCCTCATGGCTTCTTGTTTGGTGATATTTCACAAATAAAAGAAATTAAAAGGTAAGGAAATCACTTATGTTTAAACTTTAGAGTGCCTTTCTTAAACTATAGAAGTAATGATACATATAGTGAGCTATAAAATCTACCTCTCCCTCCACTATAACCATATTCTACCTCTTAATTTAACCATAGAGATTCTTAACCTCTTAACGATTTGAAGAGAAGAAAAATATTCACACTAAGAGATGTGGAACCCTAAGGTTTAAGGGAATGCATATAAATTTAAATCATATATTCGAATATAAGATAATCCACCCATAGGGCTACCAAAAACTTGTAAAAGTTGAAATCCCACTAAAAAGGAACACGACTGTTCATTAAATGATGACACAAATGGAGAATGGGCACCATTTGAATATATGCATTGTGGATCTTATACATCTCTAGGAAGACATTGAAATTTCCATGCTCATAACAAGAGCTAGGTTATTAGAAATGTCTATCTATGAATGTTTCATAGTAACAACCCTAGAAAAAATCGAAGAACAACAAAAGTGCAAACTGAGAAATCCGCAACACTAAAGGATTGAGATGAACAATTTTAAATCATATAATTTAATATCCTTCTATGAGCTTGCTGCTTCTTCAAATTCTTTTCTGATCCACCATCTCTCTTGTTGGATCTTGCAAAGTTGCATTCTCCTCAGAAACTGATCCTAAAAGCCGTCTTTTTGAGCTATTTCCTCACTAACGCAGGCTGCTAGTCTACGCAGAACATTATAAAGCTCTTTGATTGTGCACAAGGAGCATTAGTGGCCAAACTAAATCTCTATTTACACATAGATAGAGCATTAGTCTCCCATTTCCATGTTTTTCAAGAGAATTTGTGAACGAAAAGGTGGCGGGGACTTGTCTTAGGGGCTAAAGAAAGACCTGCAATAGTGTCATGATAACAAATTTGGTGTCTTAAAATTCATTTTTTAAGAAAATGTTTTAGTTTTTCTCTCATAAAAGTCATTTTTGTTGAAAGAAAAGCTGATAAACTGTATATCTCATTCTGTCAAAATAGTTGTAGGTTGCTTTGTTTTAGTTCAATAGTTGTTAGGGAATATTGAAAAAAGAAACCTTTAGTTATGCAAAGTGTTGAATCGATAATGATGCACTGACGAATCCATGAATATGTGAAATGATACATGCATAGAATAAGACTTGTTTGCATAAGAAATTGATTTTTTTTTTCAAAGCATTATTCTTCATGGTTTATTGAGTCGAGAGTCTCACCATATTCATACGCCAACACTCCTACTGAACATAAATAAGAAAGTAGAGTAAAATTTAAATTAAAATCAATCAGTTACTCTTTTTTTAGAGCAAACCAACATTAGCTAGATTAGGACCTTGAGATAAGCATGTGAGTCAACTGCCCAAGGTTGAAAATCAAAACTAGTGTCGTTAATGAGTGAAAAATCCTTGTGCACTCATATTACCAGGACCACTCGACTCACAACGGAGTGAAATATGAGACAATATCATATTGTGATTGAAGATAGCATGTCTTCCCTTACCACTCGTTCGGGCATTTTGTGTATCGGGTGTCCCTTCAGGGATTTCGGAACTTAGGTGGGGACTCAGGTATCCCGCCAACATAGCATGCAATCTATAACTATGTCCCCCCTGGTAATGTCTATGATTTGAGGTGTCTCTGGTGGCCAAACCTTCTAGGCACTTACAAAAGGTGACTGGGACAGGTTGTCCTGGTACCTAAAACGAACATACCTACTTTGTCTTTAGTTTTTGCGAGGGTTCTCATCTTCACAAGAGTACTTGGCCCCTCAATATGAGGTTGGGCGAAGCTCAAAAGTAACCGTAACCATAAATTTGGCCATCCTTCTCTGTTACTCATTGAGAAACTGGGTTTCATCTCCAGTAATCGGTGTTTATCAGGCGAGGTAATTTCCTCTATTTGCTAATTGACATATTTAGTGTATTTTTTATTTTTAGGTACCTTAGTGCTATTGTTTTTGAGATTTTAAAAAATATCACATTAAGAACTATTAGTGCTATTGTTTTGGATTCCTCATCTTTGAGGAATTAGTCTCCTAAATCACACACACATTCTATGTGAACAACCAATGATTCTGATTTGCCAGAGGATTTCTCTACGGAAGGATTTCTTCCTGATTTTAACACTTCGCTTATAGATTTGTTGGACCCTGTTGTTACTTCCACAGTTTATGTACTTTCTTCTTGAGTAGGTGGAACTTTCCCATCTATCCAGTCGATGCCTGAAGGGTTGTGGAATGATAGAGACACTATTTGTCCTTTGTCACTTCCCCAGCCGATGGTCATCACAATGTCGGTAATCTGGAGCCCGGCAATCCCATTTGTCCCAGGTACTACAACTCACATAACACCATCTATAGGTGGCACCTAGGAGATGCTAGGTTCCACTCCTATCTTGCCACAAAGCATACCTTCGACTAGTGCCACATATAGTGCTTAATATAATGATCAATGCGGCACTATGGGCACGGTACCAGTTTACCGAAACCAAGGTTGGCCACCAATGTACAGTTACAACCCCCAGATTAAAACATCTGTGGCGATTCACAATATACACATGATGGTGGGGAATGTTACAGCTCCCTTGTCATTCTCAGGCATATATGGATAGTAACTGATTAACATGATCATTCTATCTGTCAATCAAAGCCATATGGTTAGTTCTATGTCGGTTGGGAATCCACAAGGGATTCCCACCCAAACCATGGGGGCGCCCTACTTACAAGCTTTGGTGAGTCAAGGGGGCACCGCTTATACTGGGGGCAATTTGATACCCCAGTATCAAAATCCTCATGGCAATCCCATCTACAACACTGTATCGCAAAGAAACTATTACACCACACAACTAATGTACACCATGGGGAACCAAACGATGGAAGGAGCACAAAGCTCCTCAGGTCATCCATCATCACCATGGTCCGAGTTGGGGGCACCCAACAATTTGCCTTTCTTGGCAACATTGGATATCCCCAACTTATACAAGTTGACAAATGATCCCATCTACAACAACTTACAATGGCTGTCGATACCACATAAAATACCGACGGATATTCCTAACTACGACGGAAAACAAAGGGAGGATCTAGGCACTCATGTCACCACCTACCATCTCTAGTATGTTTCTAACTCTATGGTGGATGACAGTGTCTGGTTAGGTCTTTTTCGCAGCACTCTCACTGGCAATGCTGCAAAGTGGTATATTGAGTTACCACACACGTTAGTGAATACCTATGATGCTTTAGCGATGGAGTTCACAAAGCACTTTAAGTTACCTATCCATTATGAGATAGGGACAGAGCTCCTTACTTCATTTCATAAGGATACTTCCACCCACATCTATTATCATATCCATGAATGGAGATGTAGGCGGAGGTTAGTTAAAGCTCCCATCCCTAATTTTCTCTTAGCAGGCTGGTTCTGTAAGTCGCTACTCCTGCAAATCGCTAGAGATGTCACTCTAGGTGTTGCGATCATAGAGGACCAATCCATACATCATGCCTAGCACTTAGATTTTATCTATTCATAGTCTAGCACTCTCTACAACATTATCCCCTATGCTCCCGGTAACCCCAATCCTCCCCCCAAGCAGCACCCTAGAGCGCACACCAACGAGATTGGTGACGCAACCTCTGGGGTCACTATAAACATGATAGTGGTTCCATTGCCAGGTTGGTAGTGGAGCCCTCTACCAAAGCGACTGCTCTTCCTGCCACTGTGATTAACTCTGTGCAGTCTACACAAAACTCCTATAACAAAAACAAGAAGAATAACAACAAGATCGCTACTTCTGAGGAGAAACCATCTAAGTAACCCAACCTGAAATAGAAGGCCATTATGCCTGCTGATATGGAAAAGGATAAAGGCACCAACTATTTGTGCAAAATCTGTCTTGAAGAACACGTAATCTGACATTGTCTGCATCTTCAAGAATGCACAGATTACCTTGCCAAGAAAGATTCTGGTAAGGCACTTGTTGTCCTTAGAAATCCTTTTCCTAATCAAATGTAGAAAAATATCATTGCCAACCAACCACAACCCATGTTAGGGGGCAATGACGGTTCAAAACATCCTTAAGCTAGTGAAGGAAGTTCTACCGTTTACATATTTGAAATGGTAGAAGTAAAAACCAGAGCCAAATCTTATGAAGCTCCTATCACTCCAGCAGCAGAACCATCCACAGGAAAAAACCCATCGCCACCCAATAATTTGCGGATTGAAAGGCCGATTGAGGACTTTGTAATTTGAGCCCCCAAGGGGGCACTTCGACGCACAACGCACAATACATCTGCATGTGCCGCCCAACACTACAACATCGTAGAGGATTTGGTGCAAGCACCATTAGCTATTTCGACGCTTGAAGTCTTACAAACATGCCGCGGCCAAAGTAAAGCTTTTCTTTCAGCTATCAGGGGAATTGAACCTACAGATTCCATGTTGGCTATTTTCAACATGGACAAGTGTAAACCTCCCTTTTCCCACTAGCTTGCATTTCAGGTGAATATCAATTTGAATGGTAAAGGTATACGTTGAACTGTCATCGACGAAGGTGCTTCGACCTGCATCAAGTTAGCTTCATGTTGGCTCAGCTTGGGTTCCCCAACCCTCTCCCCACCATCGAGCTCCCTTAAAGCTTTCGACAGCCACACCTTTGTCCCAAAAGGATATTTAGCCAGTTTTCCCATCACATTGGTTGGGAAAACAGTAACGGTGGATGTAGAATTCATGGACAAGAGACTCAACTATAATCTATTACTGGGTTGTAGTTGGACATATGCCATGATAGTCATCATATCCACTATCTTTCGTATCATCCTATTTCCATTGGATGGAATGGTTATTATAGTGGATCGGTTGTCTTTCTGTACCCCTAATTATTCACCATTACCAATTGACTCTGTACCCCTAGTAGGAGGTGTAACTGACAGTTTTGTCAGTATAGGTACCGGTTTGTTGAAGGCTTCCTCCCTGATGGGTTGTTTTCCTCTTCTGTTACCACAAGTTCCACAATTGGTCAACATGCTTTCATCAATTCCTCATGAACCAACCGATCCTTGTATCCTAACGGTGACTTCAGACCTCGACATATTTGGAGACCAGATTCCATTGTCATCTATTGAATCAGCCTACCAAGGCATTCATTGAGAATCCACATCTCTGGTCATGTTGGCTGTCACTGACGATAACACCCCCATTCCCATAATCGCTCCTCTAGATCCGTGCGATTGACTCCCATCAACGGATAAAGTTGTTTGAGAAACCATGCATTTTGGGGATTAACATTGGGAGTATTGGCATATTTAAGCTCTGACATCCAACTTAGACATGATGCCTCTTCAGGTCTTGTCCTCTGACATGAATGAAATAATTTTCCCACCCTATATAAGCATTAAAACTCTTGGGGTGGATGAAAATATTGACGACACTTCTAGGTCATTTCCCATAGATATTTCAGTCACGACAGGCACCATGGAAGACACCCAGATGAGAGCAGATTGCATTCTTGAGGAAATTGCATGCTCCACCTGCCTACATGAGGAATTCCATAAAGAATTTGTTCGCTCTCACAAGGAAATTCCCGACTTTAATCCATCGTTTGTCACGCATGAGATCCAGCTTTACGATGAGGCAAAACGAAATGGGTGGCCAACTCCTTCCGTTGAAATAGCCATTCAACCCATGCCCAACCCCATAGCCGAAGAAGAATGCTTACTATACCTAAAGAATTTTGGTAAAACCCATCGAAATGCCAATTTGGCACTCGCAGCTCACAAGGAGTGGCTACAAACCCAATTTGCAAAAGCAGTTAGGTTTTCTTCTTTCTAAGAAGGCAATTTCGTATCACTATATCATCCAAAAGATAATCTCTTGGAAGCATGCACGCTTTGACCCATATGCCTAGGTCGGTATGTCATAACGAAAGTCCTCCCCTCGGTGGCATATGAACTATAGGACTAGGATATAATCCCACTCAAGGAGCCCACATACGGCCTCTATCTGAAAAATTATTGTGCCTAGTTTCATGTTGGGCATGTGCTTTGTAATTTCATGTATTCATAATTTTTGCTTAACTTTTTTGATGTGATTGGATTGTTTTGTTATTTAGTGTAGTACTTGTCTCACGCATTCTTCTCGCAATGTAGATGTCATCGTTTCCCTTAACATATGTAGGATATGTGGATGGTTCCAGTCATCAGACATGGCACATTACATCAGCTACTTGGGTTACCTGGGTCATCTATAAACCCGAGTCAGAACTATTTTGCTCTGGGGAGTCTTTCTTCATACTGCCACCAACAATATTTCCGAGTACATACTCATCGTTTCGCTTCTCACGGAAGCGTCATCAAGGGACATCTCCAATCTGGTGGTTAGGTTAGACTCCCATCTAGTCATTATACAATTGACAAACCATTATCACATCCGTAATCCAACCTTGTTACGTAACCATCTAAGGGCGTGACTCCTGGAACGTAGATTTGAAATAATCAATATGAACATGTTCCTCGAGAATTAAATACAATTGCTGATTTGTTAGCTAACTATGTATTAGATTGGCATTTGTCTCATCTATTATAGAAGCATGCATGAGAAGTAAAATATTTACTAAAGTTAAACATTTGTCACAAAAAAAAATTTAAAACACATTTATACCACCAAAATACCAAAAATATCTATATCTATATACTATATCTATATCTATCTCTCTCTCTCTCTCCTCTCTTCTCCTCTCTCCTCTCTCATATATATCTTATATATATATATATATATTATATATATATATAGATCGAAATCCAGTTTTTTACATCAAAATATCCCAAAACTTGGATGATTTAAGTACAAAATGGCTCAAAGCTCAGCTACGAACACTCATATGGCTACGCTAGAACACTTGCTAAAATGAGACTATTTCTCTAGAAAAGCTAAAACAGCTCTAGCTACCCTTCAAAGAGGAACCAGAAATCGCTCAGGTACACCAGCAGTGTGTCGCTAGATATGAGCGGGAATCTCCCTCATAGGAAGAGGAGGGACACCCATAGTCAAGCCCTCTAGGTTCCTTAGAACCTCACAGAGACTGTCAACATCGCCCCCTCCAGCATGTAGTTGGCTGCCTCGTCACACATAACGAGGTTCGCGTGTAGGATGTACTAGCGCCAGATCTGTGTTAAGCATAAAATTTTCATGTAAGTTCTTATCTCATCATTAAAAAACCTCACATATAGATTCAAAAGTACAAAAATACTTAAGTATTATCAAAATTATTCTCACCTTCAGGACCCTAGTTGGTCTTGGGTGGTAGCATCAATTCTGGGTTGTCGGTAAAATCCATGCCTTCATAAGCATAATCATCAACAATCACTATTTGGCTGCGAAGACACTGGAAGAAGTCTTCATCAAAGAAGTGTCAGAGTTTTCCTCCTCTTTCGCGAGGATCAAGTGATGACCAACGACCCTGCCTTGGCTCCCTCGGATCAAAAGGACCTAAGCTCACTCATGGGCTCATGATAGGTAACCTCTCAAGGATAAATGAGACTATGGTAGTACCATACCCAAAACTGTCTTGGGAATGGGTGTTGCATGCTGTCAATTCTGCCTTCAATTGGCAAAGCACTACTTCGCACCAGTTGAACATCTGGGGCTAGAAATAGTCAATGGCAAGCAACATTTGGGCCTTTGTCACTATGTGGGTGACCTCGCCAAATGCACAATCAATCATAAAACTACACTCATAGATCAAGATTGAATCCTCTCTATTAGGACTCTGTTGCTGACTAGCCCACTCCCAGGGATGCAGTAGATCTATACCAGATCTGAAGTAGATCGTGAATCTGACTTGCCATCGGTGAGGTTTTCTTATGCTGCATGGGACGACAAACCAGTGAAAAAGTAAATATTATCCTGGTGAATCGCCAACTCTTGATCTCCAATTCTGAACACTTACTTGTGTTCATCCCACCACTGTATGATCCATCTTAGTAAATCCTCTTGTCCTTTCAACAACTCTAGCCTTGCATACTTCAATAAATCACTATGGCACAATGCAAGTATGCAAGCTAGATCGTTACGCATCAACAATTCCTCATTATCATGGGTCCATTCTCTCCATAGGTGAGTCATTTCAGCTTGAAACCTCCAAAAAAGGACCCTAAAAATAGTTATAATGGGGCAAAATCACTTAAATAATCCATGCATGAGGGTCTCAAATATGCCCTACAGCCCTAACACCCCTCCTAATGCTACACAAGGAGGATTAACACCCTCCAATGGCTTCTACAAAGCATTTAACACACTATACTGGTAATATAAAGGGCATTAGTGCGCAAAAATGGTTCTAGGGCACCTCAGATCTACAAATTTCCACCCACAAAATTGTTAAAAAAGGTTTAATAAATCATAGACCAAGGTTTAGCTCTCACCTAGGTCTGATGGCACATCGAATGGTTTCCCGAAACTCTTGTAATGGTCCGTGGAAAATCTGCTCCTCTTTAGCTCCAACTAGCTCTCACAAACTTCAAAAATAGTGAAAATGATGCAAGTGAAAGCTCAAAGCATATCCTTATATAACTTTGAGAGACGTGATTTTTTTTAAATCATTAAAGAGAAAGTATTCTATTCTACATGATTTTTTATCATGCATGAACCCAGATAATAAGAATTGTTGCCTTTCTATACTTTTTACTACTTTTGATGAAAGTACTTTCAGGAATGCAAAGCAGTAAAAGATGCATGCAATTCTTATAGAGCACTGTTAGGGATATTTTATTGCTCTTTAAAAAAAATAAACATCCTCGAGCGTTCATTGTTAACCTCATTAAAATATATCTAACTATGGCATAGCACTTTTGGAGATATTTTATTTCTCTTTAAAAAAAACAAATATCTCCGAGTTTTCTGTAGTAGGACTCATTAAACATCCATACCACAATTCATAAATAAATTTTTTGGGATATTTTATCGCTCTTTAAAAAATATAAACATCCTCGAGTTTTTCATTATTTGCACTAGCTAAATATAGGAAAACGATGCTTTGATCACCTCTTTTTTGATCTTGTTCTAGCTCATAAACTAAAAAAGACCAACAGAGCATCCTTTTTAGGCACTTTTTTCTCACTCTTTAAACTGGAAAAATCCTAAGCTGTGTCTTGTTGCTCGTTAAACATACTAAAAATGACCCAAGCATTCTTTTAGGTACTTTTTTCTTGCTCGCTAAAAAATGAAAAATATCGAGTTTTTGTTATTGAGCTCGTTAAAGTGTCATGACAAAACAAGAGTTTAGTCTATCACCTCGTACTCATAACAAAATGAGGTCGACATCTATTGGAAAAAGGTTTCTCTTTATTTGGGTTCAATAGATTAAATATAGAAAAGTAGCCGATATGGGTATACTATTAACCTTTTGTCGCACCCAGTTAACAACTATGACAAAGGGACCACCATGTAGTCTCTCTTTATGATATTTTCAGACTCTCTATATATGAAAAGACGACCGAGTTGTCTAGTCTTGACTCTTTAAATACACAGAGAAGATATAGAGTCGTTCTTTTTACAATAACTTTCAGACTCTTAAAAGATGAAAAAATCGACGAGTTTTCCTATCTAGGCTCATTAAACCAATAAGATAGGGAAAATAGTCGTTCTTTTCGCAATCCTTTTCAGACTCTTTAAACATGAAAAGATCGATGAGTTTACTTATCTAGACTCATTAAAAAACCAGACGGGAAAAAGTGGACAATACAACTGTATCCTGTATTCGAAGGCATGATTTCGCAGCATTCGTTCTCTTGAACATGGCACTCCCTCACATAAACTGTCATTTTGATAACCTCTTAGTATGAGCCCTACCAACCTATGATTTTTTAGCCTATGTACCATGATGTAATTGCATCTTCATATCTTAAACACTCTGTAGTGTTCATGAGTCTAGTGCTGTCTAGTCAAAACCATTGTTGTAACTTCTATTGTTCAAGGGATCCCATTTTGTTCCTCTATCAACCAATCCTACATATCCTTTCATCATGTCCTCCGTTGTTTCGACCCAAAAGCTCAAAATATTCTTCAAAAAACAAAATCATCCTTGTCTGGTTTCGTGTCAACTATTGTAGGACACGTCATTGCCTACCATTCAATAGGTTTCTTCCTATCGACTTCAACACTCTATCTAGGAAGATATCCCAGAAACACATTCAGTGCCTTGGTACTTGCAGACATTAGTGGCAGGTTACCTTGTGTTTGATCACAGGTTTTCATTATTAGCTCCTGGTTAAGCGATTCTATGAGTGTTTGATGACAAAAAATATTTCACATTTGTTAGTTTACACTATGCATCTTGGAGACCACCACCATTATCAATGGGCTTCCTCACATTCGTTAACGGTCTCCATTATTTACTGGTAATCAGATGATTCCATGCATGTTCTATGTCAAATCATATTATCACATGTACCGGTCTATGTTGTTCGGTGAAGCAGGAATCAAGACCTTGGGTATAGGCTTGCATCATACCTTGTTTTCTCTCCCAAGCTACGATATTGTTCTTTGGGGACAGCTATTTCATGATGATCTATTATGATATTGGATCCGCCCTGTGCCATATTGGCAGCTAGCATTGTTATATCTCCGAGGAGAAAATTACTCCGACATAGCTACTGAGCATTGGAATGCCTGACTCAGAACATGATTTTAGCAGTTTATATATATGTATATTTGTTGTATCAAGTTTTCCTTGCCGCTCAAACCTTCTCTTTCTCTACAAATATTTTCACAGCAAATTACAGTGTTTTTTCATAAAGTATTTCGGCCATTGTCTCTGCCTCTGATCTCATACTTTAGGGGGCATCTATTATAGGAAAAATTGACCTCCTAATCAACTCAGAGGAGAAGGAAAAGATGAGTGAAGTAATGATCACAATTGTAGGCTCAAAATCCACACTATTGCTCTCCATACACTAAGAAGCTACTTTATAAAGCTTGTTACCAAGCATAAAGGAGTGTTAGTCACGCTGCTAACTCTTGATGTTATACTTGGGGGAGCATTAGTGAACTTAAGTGATGTTCAAGTGGTTATGCCAATGAATTTTCTCATAAATATCTAGATATTAAATCCCTAAATTTTTGCTAGAAAAGCAAGGAAACTCCAAAAATCAAGATATTTGGAGAAATTATATTCCAAGAATGAAAGCAAATGGGAAAAAGCTTGTAAACAAGGCAGGTTCATGGTTTTTTCCCAAATGAACTATAGGTGGAGCTTGGCAGCCCTAATTTGATTTCTATATAAGCAACGAGAGGGCCATTGCAAAGGAGATCAAAGCATTTGGAACTATAGCCCATAGAGCTGTTGTGAATTGTCATATTCTTGAAGGAGCTAGTTGAAAGAAGGAGAGAGAGAGAGAGGAATAAGGGGTAAGGAAGGTTGATACAATGGGTTGTTGTAATCACTATTCCATTCTGAATATAGGACTGTGGTTGTGTTCCCTACTACAAAGCGTCAGCAATATTGTGCATTTATTTGTTTATTATGATGCTTGTTGTGTTGAGTAGATAAGTTATACATTTATACATGTTTGTTATAATCTCTTACATTAATTTCCAGAAGTGTATGTTGTGATTGGTTTGCTTTGTTATTTTGTGCATGAATCATCTTGGAGCCGGTTAGGAGGACTTCTTACCGCACGAAGATCGCCAAGCAAATCTAGAAAGAACCAAAGGTCATCCTCTTTCCATACCCTTTCAATATATGTATGATAGATGAACATGCGTGTAAAAGGTAACTTTTGCAGATAACCTTATGGTCTGTCGAAGGTCCTAGGAAGACTTTCGACGGTATTTTTCATCCTATGCATTTTACCCCATAGCATTAGGATGCACTATGGTAAATCCAGGTTTCTATTGATGAGGGTGAGCTGTTTTAGCCTTGGGATGCCCTAGTTGGTTCTTTTGGTTCGAGTCCCACATTCATGCTTGGAATATCACATAGTAGTGAATGGATGAAGAGAGATTTGGCTCAGCGATTCTATGGTTGGGTGGAACATGTCCCAACCTAGGTTTGGATTGTAACACACTCCTACAGTATCTAGCTAAGCAACCGACTACCTAGGGTAAACATGCGACAAGAAGAAACTATGCTATGATTTGACCTCCTAGGTAACCTTAATGAAATGGAATTGATGGAACCTCACACATAGTCATGCAACATTATCAATAGAACACTTAGAAGACAAGTCAGCCACTCAAACAACTTGTCCTTGGGTTCTACTATTATTCTGTAAGTCTTAGGCCATAGTCACTCTGATGTTATGGGAAAGGGAGAGACGAGAAACCAAATTTTATTCTCATAGGCCTACCTACCAGCAACTATGGACAATAATTTCTAGTTTTGTGGTAGCGACCATGGGATTTAAGCCACTTTTTCAGGCCCAAAGCCCAGGCCACTGCCTAAAATGAAATGAATGCTTAGAATTAGGAATATTATAGGGAAACAATGATAAAAAAGTAATGAGATGATGAAGTCCTTTGCGATACCCCTACTAGCAATGATAAACATTTCATCGAACATATCATTAACATGTAACCTACGTTAGTTGTAAACAATAGAATTAAGTGTAGAGATTTCATACGTATCTCATAATTGCTATAAACCATTATCTCCTTATCACATTAGCTATTATTTCATGCATTATGTCATAGATACATTGATCATTCAATAACAAGTAAGAACATGATGAGAGTCGTACATAGTTGTTGCCATAAAACACATAAATAACCAACAAAATAGGGGCAGAAATATCCATGAAATCACAACCATATAAAGCACATATAATCCATCTTAATATTCATAGAAATATAAGGATAAATAAGCTTTCATTGATTTAAAATCCCAATTCAGAATGGGACTTCCACGTTCCACTTGGCCGTATAATGACCGAGCCAAATCTCTCTTTAGCCATTCACCGTTGTGCCATATTCCATGCATGAATGTGGGATCCCATAGAACACATCAATCAAAAATCATCCATGGCTTGCAGAGGCCATCCACCTTAACCCATCAAATAGTGATTATACCTCATGGCTAAACATCTCAAAGCCGTCATCAGATTTGTCTCCATCCAAGCCTTCGAGGGCTTCCAAAGTGTTTTCTCTAACTTAACTCCAAGGACTAGTAACTCAAACCGCAATTGTCATCAGGATCCAGAGTTTTTTTCCAACCAAGGCTTCTAGGACTAGTAACTTAACCCATAGTTTTTGTTGGACTTCCTCAGCATTTTTCCAAATATGGATTCCAGGACTAGTAACTTAGCCCAGTAAGGGCTTCGAGATAGTTTGTCCAAGCAAAGCTTCTAGGACTAGTATCTCAATCTAAGGTGTTATAGGGATTCCATAGTGTTTTATGAAACCAAGGCTTCCAGGACTAGTAACTCAACCCAAGCCATTACAAGGATTCCAGAGTGTTTTTCCAACCATGGCTTCCGTGACCTAATAGCTCAACCTAAGGTAAGGAAACATGAGAACCAACCAAAAACAAAGAGAATAAACCCTCAACACCATAGCTATCCAAAGAATGGAAATGCTATGTAAATCCATTGTCAATCTAGGCCATCCTTCATGCCAATGATAGATCATTACCAAGAAGCCACATGCATGTGCCATGCATGCCAAAACTAGTGAAGAAATCATACATGCAACCCAGTACAAACCAGCAAACCTGATCTAGATGTTGATCTCGATTCCCTCTGGCACTTTCCTGATCTTCCTTTTCCTTCTGTCTCCAAAATCCAAATATTCCATACTCTCCAAGATTTCCCTAATAAAACTCTAAGTATCAAAGAGTATGAGCGAGAGAGAATAGAAGAGAGCCCCAACATTGAACGGACCAGGTTGTTCCCACTAATGCTCAAAATTATTTTTATCAATGAGGCCTCTATTTTCTTCATTTTCAGTTATTTTCTTTCAACATACTCCTCACATGCAATATATGACCTTTCATCTTTATTTTCTCCTAATTTCCATTATTTTCATAAATGAGTGTGCAAAAGTACCTTTTTGCCGCTTTAATGCCTAAGCCATTGCCTTTGCCAATTTCTATAACCATAATAAATTGAATCAACACCCATTAGGATTTGAGAAAAATAGTGCTTGGAGGTTCGCATGCCTTGCCATGAGAATGTCTACAACATCCTCAATATTGGTAGGCCTATAACATGAGAGCTTCTAGAGGTCAAGTGTTCAAAAAACTCAGTGGGACCCAACAATTAGCTCCCTAAGTGGTTGGAATGGTTCCTCAGAGTCTTGTAGTTGATGTGGAAGGTATGTATGACGTGTTTCTATCGATTCCACCTCCTTAAGGTCACATAGGAGGTTGAATATTATCATAGCACACTCTCGTCTTACCTCAGTTGGCCAATTACTTAGGCAGATGTGGGAGGAGGGTGATACATATGAGATAAGACACTTATGAAATATGGAAAAGTAGGAAAAACACATGACATGTACCAGATGAAGTTAGAAATATTTGGGAAGAACCATTGACCAATCCTTAAATATAGAAAGACATTAAGAGTTCACTCCAAGCCTTTTTTAATAGATACATACTAGGATAAACACTATCAAAAGAGTTATGAAAAGTAGCAGTCAATCCCATGCATTCAAAAAATTCACCACCTAACACAAGCCCTAAATAGAGGTTTAGGAGAAACTCAACTATGTAATGTAACATACTCCCATCTCCTTATCCATTATCAAAAACCTAAGGATGACACTGGTATGTGAATGTATCAACTGTAATCAGACTACGACCATGATACTGATGCTCACAAGGACTGAGTGGTCATACTCACACGCCACTAAAGAATGTTAGCATAGGTTAAAGTATAATTATCTTGCACATAGTGCCTTGCAAGTTGCAATTGATCGAATAGAAAGCTTACAGAGAAACTAAACCCTTTATTCAACATATATTTGGCTCAAGTCCTACCCTGAAATAAACCTATCTTTTCCTCCTCGTGAATCTTCCCATGGACAATATTATAGCCTCAACTTCATCAACACCAAAAAATATATGAGGACACCCCAAATCAAACCTATCTTTTCCTCCTCATGAATATTCAAATGATCAATAACATAGCCTCAACTTCATTAACACCAAACAATACAGAAGAAAAGTAAGCAATCTGAGCTAAAAGTTAAATGGGTAGAAGACTAATAATGTTGGATGGAACTATTGTCTAGTGAATTTAAACCCTAAGAATAAATCCCACCCTCTTTCCAATAGGATCTTGAACTCAATTTTACACCCCAAGCACAATTTGTCGATAAGAAACCCTTCTAACTAGAGAAACACCTAATAAGACTTGTGGTAGGAAATAATAGAAAATAGCCATATACAAACCTATGGACAAAGCATTCAAATTTATAGAAGCCTCTACACTTTATTATTAATCATCATAATAAATATTTACAATTCCAGAAGGACGTAGGGTTATCCAACAAACAATTATTCATTTCAAAGCGCAACGAGGCGATCACCATCGACAACAATATAAAAGGTTGAGCTTCCATTCAATTTCCTTAGAGTGGACATGAAAACCCAATCAGGGCTCCAAACTACATACACACTTCCATTATTAGAAGAGAAGACCTAATGATCTTGTGCAAAATGGTTTGAATAGTATCTACCCTCGCTCTCAATTGTCTTCTCGGGCCAGTTCTAGTGACATCACAAGACACTCCGATAAGTGCTCCTCATATCAGTATCCCCAAATTGTCACACTGATTCACAACACAGACACTACTAAAGGCCTCCGTGAAACACGGATCTAAAACCACCTTGTCATACCATGCAATCCAGGGAACCTCCACATCCATCCAAGACTACATGACTTTTCTCTCTTGGAAATCAAGGAGGCCTATGAAACTATTGTCACAGAGCAGGTAGAGCGTGGCAATGAGCAATAAGAAATTTTCTAGTAGCCACTGCAGCTTCCACGCATTTCCCAATCATTAGCCTTCAGTTGCCTAGTAGAGGAAATCGACTTGGCGACCCAAGGTTTGGTCCCATAATCCAACACCATACTCTCTGTTTCACCCATGACAACTAGCATACATGACCATCGTCATTGGCAAGCACCCTAATTGTGAAGTTCTTTGGTTGGTTGTCATGGGAGACCTGCAACTTGAATTAGGGCTTCCTCATTTGGGTACTGAAGACTCTGATGCCTCTTCTGCCCTTGTTGATGTGCTCACAGGTGTATATGACCAAGCGCTGGGGGTTCACGAAGATAACATCATTGATAACATGGTAGTCTAGAGTTAAGGGAGTTTGTTCCTCTAGAGTCGAGTCGTAAATATGAACCTTGATTCCATGGGAAATGCAACAGCCCCCTCCGAAGATGCCACGCTCGTTGTAACATCACCCATTTCATGCCTACTGGTGGAGGCTAAGAGCTCCTTCTGGTTACCATCCATTTGCCCCACTTCACCCCGTGGAGGTGGTCCATGATGTTGTAGTAAAGAGCCTCCCTATATAGTGCCTGCTCCGACATCCCCTATGGAACGTGAAGCTCCTCAATGTGTAGCAGGTCAAACAACATCGAGAAATAGGAGGGGTACCAAAATATGAGGATGTTTTCATTGTCATTTCCATCACCCAATGTGAAGGTTTGCTAGGTTTCTAGGAAAACACGTTAAATCACTCGAAACAGATATCGTACAAGCCAGGCTAGGTTTCAGGCCATATAGCTGGGCATGTGCTAGCACGAGGACATCAACAAAAATAATATACCAAAAACCCAATGTTAACATTGTAGAACAATAAAAAAATTTGAATATTTTTTTTACATACGTAAAAAAATAATTCGTTCAACCCATCATTAGATGTCAGATAGTAACATAATAAATAAATCAAATCTTAAAACATTCATTCTATAACATTTAACTAGGCTATGTCCATCTTAACTCCTAATCTATTAAGCGCTAAGAGGGATCAAATATATCGAGGTGAAAACCTCATTTTCGAGTGAAAAACTTTAGGAAAGGTCTACACCTCGAGATATTTGATCCCTCTCGGCAGTTAATAGATCTAGAGTTAAGATGGATCTAGGTTGTTTTTAGTCATTTTTCGTCATACAAAATTTGTTGAACATCTAATTATTTCGATCATTTCGACTATGCTAAATATGTCTAAGATTAATTTGGTCCGTTTAATTTAAAATTTTCCTAGTTACCGCAATTTGTTGAGATGATAGAGACTGTTAGTAACTTGAATAATGAAAAATGATGAAATAAAAATTTTGGGTGCAAAGTGTTAATGTAATGATTTTGATTGATAGAAAATATGAATAATAATAATATAGTCAATTATAAATAATATTGATTGCGATCAATATGAAACTATTTTCATCTACTGTTCTTATTGTCACACCTATTAGTTTTTCCATTTTCTCATATTGATCATATGAATAGAGTGGTTGGAATCTAAAGCTTTTATTTTACTCTTCCTATTATCACACATATTAGTTTTTCCATTTTCTCATATCAGTGATATGAAAAGGATAATTGGAATCATAGACCATTTGAATATTTAACTCGAGCTACTACACTTAAAAGCATACCTTGTCTCTATTTCTCTTCAATATTAATAGTAGTTTTCTCCAAAATCAATCATTGTGACTTATGGAGTGTTAAACCCCAAATAATTTTCAATTCTAGTTATTTTATATTACCGCGTTTGAATGCAAATCAATTAACAATGTTGAATGATGGAAAATTAAGAATGTATCCAATTATAAATATTTTATTGTTTCAAGAAGCAAACATTTCAGGTAAGAAAACATTTTATTTCAGATGAAAATTCAGGTACTGTATTTATGGTTGAATTATTGTAACACATAAGTAAATGCACTTCATGAATAATTTTTATGTTCTTACAACGAGGGTAAGAATTTTTTTTATTTAGGATGAAAATTCAAGTATTGTATTTATGGTTGAATTACTATAACACATAAGTAAATGCACTTCATGAATAATTTTTATGTGCTTACAATGAGAGAGAGCGTGTTTGTTTTGGGGATGAGAAGGAGAGACAAGGGGAGATAGAGATATATATGTGGGGGAGAGAGGGAAGAAGAGAGAGGAAAAGACATGGAGGGAGGAAGAGATATAGATATGGAGAGAGTGAAGGGGAAGAGAGAGAGAGGGAGGGAAAAGGAAGGGAGGGAGATAGATATAGATAGATATGGAGAGGGAGTGTGTATGCTTAGGTGGTGAGATAGAGAGATAGAGAAGGAGAGACAATGGGAGATATAGATATAGATGGAGGAGGAGGAGATGTGCTTAAACTGAAATCAATGCACACTATTAATCTAATTAATTTGAAATTAATGTAAATCATACGTCTAGTTGCACCAAATCAGGAATCAACATCTACACTACAATAAATGCATCTAGTGAAAATAATATAATAGGATTAGAAATAAAAATCTATACTGAACTCAATGGATCAAATGGAAGAAATCAAATATAATTAGAGACTAATATCTACACTAAAACTAAAGCATCTAATGGAAGCAATCAAATATGAGGAAAAATTGACATCCACACTAAAACTAATACATCTAGCATAAGGTATTAAATACGATTAGAAATTGACATCTACACTGAAATCAATGCATCTAGCGAAAGTAAACAAATAGGATTAGAAATCAATATCTACATTAATACCAATGCATCTTGTGCAAGAAATCAAATAGGAGTAGAAATCATCATCGACACTAAAATCAATGCATCTAGTGTAAGGTACTAAATAGTATTATTAATCGATATTTACACTGAAATCAATGCATATAGTGCATGTGATCAAATTGGATTAGAAATAAACAAATACATTGAAATCAGTACATCTATTTTAGTGAAAATCAAAAATATTCATGACTTTCTAGGTCTAGCTTCTATGTCTGTATTTTCCTCTGTGTGTCTCTTTCTTACTCCCTCTCTCTCCACCTTCCATTTTGTGTCTATATCCTTCACCCTCTCCTTCTCTCTCTTACCCTCCCTCTCTCCTTTGTCTCCCTCTGTCGGCCTCTCCCTCCCTTTCTCTATCTTTCACCTCTTCCCTCTCTCCCCCTGCAAACTATATTTATACCTCCCTCCATCTCTCTCTCTCTCTCTCTCTCTCTCTCTCTATCTCTCTCTTCTCTCTATTATAATATATATATAATATTATATATATAATTACTGTGTGTTGTGTGTGTGTGTGTGTTGCGTGTGTGCGTGTCTCCATCTCTCCATTTCCTCCCTCCCTCTCTTTGTCTCTCTCTTCTACCCTCTCCCCCACCACATCTATATCACTTTCAACCCTTGTCTCTCCTTCTAATCCAAAAATATACACACTCTCTCTTCATATCTGTCTATGTCTCTCTCCCACCCTCTTCCTATACCTCTCTCTCTTCGTCTTCTCTATATCTCTCTTTCTCTTCTCTCCCCCTCACTGACTGTCCATCTCTCCCTTGCTACTCCCTCTCCACATTTATCTCTTTATGTATTTCTTCCCCTTCAAACTCCCTCTATCTCTCCCCCTCTCTCTCCTCTCTCTCAAGTCCTCTCTCTTTTTCCTTCCTCTATGTCTCCTTCTCTCCCCACTTCCCTCTGTCTCTCCCCCTGTCATATTCTCTCTCTCTCTCTCTCCACCCTCCAACTCTATCACTATCTCCCTTCGCCTCTCCTTCTCTCTCTCCCTCTCTCTCCCCCATCCATATCTATGTCTCCCTGACTCTCTCTTCCCCTTCTTTCCCCATCTATATGTTATCATTTTCTCTCTCTCTTCCCTCATCTCCTTTCTTTCTCATTCCATCTTTATCTCTCCCTTATCACTCCCTCGCTCTATCCACCTCCATCTCTCAATGTCTTTGTTCTTAACTCCCTCTCTTTCCCCCAAAAAATCCATCTCTCACTCCATCTCTACCCCTCCTCTATCTATTCCTTTCTCTCTCTCACTATCTCACCCACCTATATGTATACCCCTCCTCTATCTATTCCTTTCTCTCTCTCACTATCTCTCTCACCTCTATGTATACCCCTCCTCTATCTATTCCTTTCTCTTTCTCACTATCCCCCACTCTATTCCCGCTTCCGTATCACTCTCTTTCTTAAGTATGATCCAATTGTATTGTATTTAAGAAAATATATAAATTAAAGAAACAAAGACATAATTCGTTGCAAAATATTAAACCTATATTTTGAACAAATCATGTTAAATAAAATACAATAATAAAAAACTTAAAATATTCATGCACTATCTTTCCTCTATCATTGTTAATCACTTTTCTTTCTCACATCACTTGGATCCTTGGTTAAAATGCATCTATCCTAGTTCTTTTTTAAATTATTTATATATATAAATTTCAAATATATACCTCAAAAGTAATTATAATGATTTTTCTCTTAGATTTAATTAAAAAATTTAATAAAATTAAATTAAAATAAATTATTAGTAAAATATCTTGATTTTGAAATAAGTTATGGTTTTTGGGCATGTGGTATTGATAAAACATGGTATTGGCCCATGATATTGTACCAAAATAACTAAAGGCCTAGATCCATCACATAATAATCAAAAGTCTAGATGGCACATGGTATTGATAAACCATTGTAGTAGCCCATGGTATTATATGTTTCTTCCCTCCTCTCCCTCTCTATCTTTCTCTTGTGGCTATTGGCCCATGGTGTTGTAAAAAACCTACTTAAAAGTTAATAAAATCCATGATAAATATGCATGATTAAAAATCTTCTCATATTGTAAATATCTAAGTTTTTATTATCAATTAAATTTATACATGGAATAGATCTATATTAATTATTACAAATATGTCTATCACAATTGAGGTGACATTACAAATGTTTGCTTACATTATATCTACACATATGCCCTAGAATCAGCCGTAGAGCACAAAAAGTGAATTGGGTAAGGAGAAATACTACAATACTATATGTTACCCAATATTTATTTCTACGAATAATTATCTATCTAAATATAACATCAAACTAACATGAATCTATGCTAGTTTAATCCCCGCTTAGATAGATTATATTCCAGACGAATTCAGTCAGTACCATGCATTTTAAAACCATGGGCCAATTGTTAGATGATCCAAAAATAAATATTATCATAGGCTATTAAGTTAGAATAAATTAATTATTTATTTAAGATATTAAATTAATAATTATTAACCTAGAACATTTAATTATTTAATGGAGACATTTAGAATTAGTATATTGTTGTAAAAGATATGACTCTACAAATGTGTTGGATCTTAGGCTCTATTTTAGGAGAATTGTAAGTAAGTTGTTTCAATAGAATTTATTGTAAGTGGATACTTGTTATTTCTTAAGTGATCCATAATTAGATATAGTTAGGACATTGAGCTTGTAAATAGCTCATTGCAAGAGTGTTTGGTTGTTCGGGTGTAAACTCTTGCAAAATTCTGGTTGTAACTGTTTTTCCTTATTAATAAAATTACGTGTCTAAGGACACTTCTGCCATTATTGTGGTATCAGAGCTCTAGTAATGCTGCAGCTAATGTGAAGAGTAGATTCCAACATGGAAAACTCCATTAATTTCGTCAGTTAATATTTGGTACCTAATTTTTTTATTTTTTTATTTAGCATATTTAAAAATAAAAAAAATTACTTCAGCATAAATGAATGTTTGACTCTAAGCATTGGAGTAGCCCATGTGACTTGCTGATCATCGCACACCCCTATGTTGAGAGCCATGCCATGGCAGTTCGATTATAACCATGATGGCGTTTCCATTGAAATGATGCACTCCAACCTTAGCAAGTATAGCATAATACTCCATTTCTGATCTACGGAAAGGAGGGTCGTTATTTGTAATGATAATAAATTTTCCTTTGGTAGTCCTTCTAGACTCTATAACCGAATGTATACTTGCCACTCTTCATGACAAGCACTAATCTTTTGTTGATATTGTCATGAGATTTTTTAGTTTTCTTTGTGTCCATGATTTCTATAGCCCACATCTTGATTGCGGTCTCCTCCTCTCCCAGCTCGACCTCCTCAGCCCACTCCATTCTTGACTCTCTCACACCCTTATGCCGGGGGTAATCTGAGCCTGAAACATGTAGATTTTATCTGGAACACAAAGATCTAGAATGTAGAGAGTCAAAGGTAGGGGTTTGGACGGGAACTTGGCCAGTGCCATTTCAGTAGGTTGAGAGGCCTTTTTAGCAGACACTTTCTCCTGGGGCATGAAGACGAGCTACCAGACATCACCAATGTTGTCATTGTCGAGCAGATCAAATGGATTTGAAGTTGCCATTGCTTCTAGCCAGCCAATGTGAAGCCAATAGAGCGAATTTGAAGCTAGCATAGGCAGCCAGCATGATAGCCAGCCAACGTGAGCATAGCCAGCCAGTTTCAGCTAGCTAGCGTGGGTCAGCCAACAACTATCCTGAAGGACGAGTAGAAAATATCTAGCTTTTGACAGTGTTTGTTTTTAAGTTTAAAGTTGAATCAAAGAAGTGAAAATGTCTTTGATGGAGAGATAAGGAATATTTTTTTTTTAATTTTGTAAATTTTTGGAGAGATAAGGGATATTTTATTTTGGAGAGATATGGTAAGTTTTTGTATTGTAGTAATTTATTGTCTATAATTTTTTTTTTGGAGTAATAAGGGGATATTATCTGTAATTTTTATTTGGAGAGATAAGTACGATACTATAGCTCAAAGTAATATTACTTTAAGGTGGGGTAATTTTTTCCACCAGGATTTGCAAGAGCATTATCATAAAAGTCAAATCTTGAAAGTTACCTTGTGAATATTTGAGAAACTCACTAGAACCAAGTGTAAAGCTCAGTCATTTTTCTCTTGTTTCAATGACTATACGTGGGTCAAGGCCAAGCCCCGATAGATCATTTTTTTTTTGCGTAGTGTGTTGCATGGTGTGTTACCCATCTTGATATTTTTTCTGAGCCTGATTCTTGGTCCGAAGGTTCAAAACTACAATGTCAAAGATGATTAATTTTTTTCCTGATTTCGAAAAACTTGAGCGTACAAAATATTATAAAACATGGCAACGCCTCATCAAAAGCACTCTCATTTATAATGAATTGTGGCAGGGTTTATGTGATGGTGATATTAAGTCAAATAAACCCACAGATGTAGCTGCACTAGCAAAATGGGAAGTTAAGAATGCGAAAACATTAGCTCTTATTAAATCTTCTGTATATGATGAAATGTATGTCCATATAGAAAATGCTACAGATGCATGGTCTGCTTTGAGAACCTTAAATAATTCTTTGATACTGAGCCAGAATCAAAGAAAGTTGATCTACAATTAAAATGGTTGCAACAAAAATTAATCAAAGGAGGTGATGTTCATGAATATATCTCCAGACTTAAGAATATTAAGTAGGAAATCATGAATGTCAGTTTTCCAGTAGTAGATGATAGTTTTGTGGTCACAATTCTAATTGTTAGACTTCCTTCTTCCTACACACATCTTTTGGAGACTCTACAATTAACTAGTAAGTTAGAGAAACTAAAGTTTGATGAGCTCTGCGAAATGTTGACCTAAGATGATAAAACCTTTGGGAAATTTTTTTTTTGGTGAAGATGTCTTTTTCATAGAGGCCAACAATAGTAAATCATCGAATGACAGTTCTAGAAGCAGAGGCAGAGGGAATTTCAATCAAAATCAAGTAGCGCATAATGTACAAAGTCGAGGACGAAGCTAAAGCAAATGAAACAACTTTAACAGTGGCAAAATTTCAGGTAGGAGTAATTTTCAACACAGAGGAAACAATCAAGGAAGAGGGGTATTTTCGAGGTAGAGAAAATAATAATCAAGGTAGAGGACAACCTCAAAACATAAGTCAAAGCAGAGGTAGAGGACAATCTCTAGGAAGAGGAAGAGACTTATGTTAAATTGTGTGCCGAAGATGTAACAAAGTTGGAAATTATGTTGAAGATTGTCAAACTTCTCTTAATAAAATTCCCAAGTTTCATCAGCAATCTGCACAATTTGCAAATGATCAAGATGATGATAACTCAGAATAATTTTTTACTTCTTCATCAACATTACAAATTTCATCCCATCATAGAAGTGATTATGAAGATGCTTGGATCTTGGATTCAAGGGAAACTCAGCACATGACTTGTCGACGTGATTTTTTTTGGAATTTTCAAGATTGTCAACTTAGTTCCATTTTTCTTGTAGATGATACAAAACATACTTCTTATGGAAAAGGAGCAGTTAATTTTTTTTCCCTAGCATTGGAGAAAAAATGATTTCAAATGTATGGTATGTACCAACCTTTAAGAAAAACTTGTTTTCTTTAGTCATGAATTGACAAGCAGGACATCAAGTAATTATGGAAGATAGCATAGTTAAGACTAATTCAGTCAAATAGAGCTCAGAAACTGTGATCACAGGTTATGAAGATGGAAAATTGTTAAGGATGAAAGGGAAAATAATTCCAAGGCATTCTGATTTTGCAAGTGCAGTAACTACAAGGACATCACCTATAAGATTATGGCATATAAGATATGGACATTTAAATTTTGATGGTCTTTCTCAATTGCAAAATCAAGGAATGGTTAGAGGACTTCCAACCTTCAAAAAGGATAATGCAAAATTTGAAGCTTGCATTTATGGAAAACAATGCCAAGAAAGATTTCCATCAAGTTCATGACATGCAAACGGGCTGCTACAACTACTTCACAATGATGTTTGTGGACCACTATAGACTTCATTCGGTGGTTCCCAATATTTCTTACTATTCATTGATGATTTTTGTAGAATGACTTGGGTTTATTTCTTAAAGAAAAGGTCAAAAAAATTTGAAATGTTTAAAAATTTTCACCAACTTGTTGAAAATGAAGTCAGAGAAAAGATAGGTACTCTCAAGATAGATAATCGGGGAGAATTCACTTCAAATGAATTCAAACTTATTGCAATGATAATGGCATAAGAAGACATCTTACAAATGTTTACACTCCATAGCAAAATGGAGTAGTAGAAAGAATGAATCACACTTTGTTAGGAATGGCGAGATCTATGTTAACTTTTAAAAGGTTAAGTCCGACATATTGGACATAAGCAATTCATACAACTGTCTATTTCATAAATAGATCTCCAACTGCTTCGTTAGATAGAATCACACCTTATGAAGCTTGGTTTGGTTTCAAACCTCGAGTCAAACATCTTAGAGTTTTTGGATCAGTATGCTATCCCTTAGCTTTGAAAGAAAAACAAACTAAGATTGAATCAAGAAGTTTGAAATGCACAAGGATTGGCTATTCTTATGAGAAGAAATATTATCTTCTTTTGACCAACGGAAAATTTATTGTGAGAAGGTATGTAATTTTTGATGAAACAGAGAGTAAGAGTGCTGAAGAAATCGAAAGTCTTCTTCAAAAGTTATAAATTAAAGGCAGTCAAAGAAAAGGAAATATGCAAAGTCAACAAAATTCACAAAATTGGTATAAAATTGATTTTCCTTCATCTGAAGATGATTCCTCGAGTCCATATACTTTGACAACACCATCAGGATCTTCTAGCAGTTCATCCACATCTTCAAGCAGTAGCAGTTCTTTAGGCAGTGATTCTCCAACTCTAGAGTCTTCAACTGATCAACAGACATCTAATTATATTAATCCACTTTACAATGATGGTGAATTTTCAGAATCTCAAACAAGTGAGCATCAACTACCAAACATGTTAGTTACGTCATCATCTCAACCATTTTTTTTATATCTAACTATGACACGTGTAGCTAGGAGAGTTGTGGCTAATACAAGGCTTTTTCCAATGCTACACAACAAGATATGGTGGATCTCCTCTAACTGAAGATATGTACATTCTAGATATTTATTTTATACAACTCTTTTTATATGGATAAAATGCAAGATATGGTGGCTATACATTACATATGCTTGTTTCTAACTCATTGGTGCAAATGAACTGAGTACCATGAGGATTTCTTTTTTCATGAAGTTGGAATAAACCCCAAAGGTGGAGGTTTTTGCGCCACAATAGAGTGCACGATCTCTAAAAGTTGTTGAATGTGGCTTGGTAGGCTAATTCATGGGGATTTTTCCTTTCCTGCATTCTATGGGAATGTGGGTTGAAAAAAAATGGAAACGCATGATCAAGGGTGATGGGGCTATATATTACAACAATAATACTACAACTCGCAAGGGTTTCAACTTTAATTGTCAACATTGTTTTGTAGAAACATAAGACGGGTCAGAAATATGTGTGCAATATGCACCTATCCTTTTCCTTTAATAACTTTTATATGGGTGAAAACATGACGATGAAACCTAGTTACTTAGAGACCATTCTACTGTCAAAATTCATAATTGTAGGAAATCAATGAAAATAAGATAACTATAGGAAAAGGAGGAAACCATGTGAACTACGATGAATAAAAGACTGTCTATTCTAATATGAAAAGAAAAAAAACTCAAAATTGAAAAAAATCATGTTAATATCAAACCATAATATTGCAATTGGAAGACAACTTATACAATGAACTATGTCAAGGAGTATCCCAGGTCTCGTTCACTCTAAATCTCACATTGATGGTTCTAGTGACATCTTAACATATTAGGGAATGTAGAAGATGAGTTGGATATGGGATTGGATAATTTTTGGTGGAAAAATGAAAACTTTGATGGGAGGAGTTCCACTCAATAGTGAAATGTGCTAAGGATGTAGTTGAAAGAAAAAAGAGGCTAATGCATGGTAAGAAAAATTAGGGTATTGTATAGTGTTGTAGCAGCTACAACTACCCTCCAAATGTTTTCCTATGCCTCATTTTGAGCCCTCCCTCCCAAATCAGAGCAACTCATCTCGCACTGACCGACGTACTTGAGCTTTGATGAAACATTATATTTTGCATTATGGTTTGCATTTTATTACTTACTTTGCTATCCAAACCACAAGCTGAATCCTTGACTTCTCTTTGACTTAGCTCCAGGCTTGCCTTAGTTAACTGCACAATCCTTCAGGGCAACCAGCCTCGCTCTCGGGAATTTCATAGTCAAATCTAAAAGTGAGACTTCAAATCCAGAATTGCGTAAAGCAAGCTGACAGCCTGTCTTCAGTTGGGAAACTGAATAGAGCATGAGCCACTGAGTTGCATAGTCCCTTCCAAAACTGCTTTCCGCAATGTATGGCATCTTTTCCCAAAAAATAAAAAAGAAAAAAGTGAAAAAAAATCCCATAAAAATAGGGATCTATTTTTAGCAGCCCAGAGGAGACACTCCAGTTATTTTGGAAACTACTTCATCGTGTTAATTTTTCCTTTAATTTTTGCCTTCGCATCATAAAATCTAAATTGACAAAATGTATTTAATCAACACAGCTAGAGCTCATTTTCAAATTTGATAAAAGATATCAAGGAACCTTCGATGTGATCATCACTGCTTTTTCTGTTAAGTCTTGTTTTTCTAGTCTTTTTGTTTCTTTTCCTATTGCTTTTGTTTGTTTATCTTCTGAGGGTGTTGTTTCACTAAGTTTTTTTGAAAAACCATTGGCGTCTGAACTTATTTTAACTTCTAGGGGTGTTGTTTTAAGTTTTGAATTGCCTTTGCCAATTTTTTCGTGAATTACCTATTTTTTGTTCTATTTGTTGTTGTTGTGGTGACACTCTCCACATGCTCCATTTTCCTTTAGTTTGATTTATTCCTGAACCGATTTCACTCGCATGAATTATCATTCACTTAGATATGCACTCAAAATCATTCAATCCTTTAGATATGTTCAACTTCTCACTTCCCTTGGGAAGATCTCAACTTCCTTAGCCAATATCTCATCTTCCCGAGCATGCACTTTACACTTCTGGAGCTCAAGCCCTTAGCCTTGGCTTCTAGAATTGTGCAAAGCTTTCCTAGGCCTGGCTCCAACTGCCACTGCACAGTCCAAGGAGGTAGCCTTCACCATTGTGTAGTCTCTCCTCGCTTGTGCTGAGATTGAACTGCGCATTGCATAGTTCTAGTCAAAAAGGATTCCCCACCGACTGGTGGGACTATACAATATGTAGTCCCAGCTGGCAATCTGTCACCTCTAAGAGCCAATGTTACACAATCCTTCCTAGAAGTTTCCGATTTTGTTGATTGGTCTGTTATTGAAGTGACTTTCGTTTCAAGCTAACATTTGCATTCAATGAGTGTCCTCTCTATCTTCAAGTACAACAGTTTTTGAGAAACTCTCCATCAGTTAAAAGTAACATGGCTTCCAAGAGAGTTGCATCAAAGTGTATTTGAGATTAGCGTTAGGGAATTAGTTGAGCAGGTGTCATTGAATTTTCCATTTTATGGAGACGCTTAGTTGTTCGTTTAGAAGGGAATCATGTTAACATGGCAGGAAATCAAATATATCTTTGCAGCGGACTTCAAGGATGACTTACAGGATTGACAAGTTCATATCAGTATCCACCTTTCAGTCTTACAGAAGATTGCATGCAGGAACCCTGCCTTCCCATGTGTGTAGATCCTCCACCCGATTGTCTCAGACATAGATCTAGAGACTATGATATTGACCAATGCCAGTGGGATACAACTTTCCAACTTCAGGTTCAAGAACTATCAATAGATGTATCATTTACCTCAACCAATGAACCACACGATTCACTTTTCTATGACACCCACAACTTTGTGAACATCAGAGATATTGTAAAGCACTAGGTGAAAGAGTCATTAAAGTTTACAGTGACAACTAATCATGTTTACAAGACACATCCACTTGGGAAGGTCTACCAGTTCTTCATCATCTTTTCATGTCAATTAAATGGTTAAGAGAGCAGGAATACCTTTATGGAAAATTGGGTGGTTTTGTTGGACTAGTTCGTGAATGATGGAAGATAATTCAACTAGTCAGATATGTTGTCTCTTCATTTCAAAATGCATGTGACTAGCACCTCAAATCTGCCCAAGGATGAGTAGGCGAGTATTATCATGTCCACATATTTACTTGATGCAATCTATGTCCAACATCAGTTTCCTAACATGTGTTGGGCATGGATACCAAAAGAGACTGTCGTCAACATTTATTGTGAGTTTCTTTTTGAATTCAACTACTTAGGAGTTATGGCAAGGCTAGCTAACCATTTCACTATCTTGGTGTACAAGTTGATATTTTAGTAGGATCCACCTTGCATGTCCCAAGAAGTGATGGAGGCAATATATAACATTGTAGATTGGTATGCCTCACCCAGTGGCACCTTCATCAACATTTTTGATAGAGGGAAGCCTTTGGAAGTTCTTCCAAGGTATGCCATAGAAAATATGTTCATGCAAGAGGTCATATATCACCTCTCCACAGGGTTATCAGTAGGATTGCATAATAAGAAGAAGACACTGTGGCCCACCCTTACATTGTGAATCATACTATACGATCTTAAGAGCTTGAAAGATGTAAATGCCGAAGCTAAGGAGATAATGAAGTTCAAGCTTGACACCAAAGACTTAAATCTGCATGATCCTTACAGTATTTGTAAGAACCACTATGCAAAAGTGTATTACCCATGGATTCACTGGACATGTCATTGGGCAAAGGAGAACCCTTGGAGGTATTTTTATAACTACTCCAAGCTCAATGAACCAGTAAGTATAGACAGACCATAGAAGGATTCTCTCTAGGCCGCAACACTGTAGGAAGAAACAAAAACAATAGTAATAAGCAACAAACCACCACAGGACAAGGGTAAGAGTAAGATTGCTGAGAACCCAAAGGTTGAGAAAAGATACAAGTTCGATGAATATCCTCTCATTGGAAAGAAAATTTGTCAACAAAGGAAAAAGATTCGATAACACATAAAGAGGGAAAATTAAAGGAAGAAAGAAAAACAAAGCCTGGAGGAAGCAGAAAGTGTTAATTTTCCCGAAGGCAACATTTTTCTTTGCTATGATAGTTGAATTTCATGATTAATACTTTAATTTCACCACATATCATCATTTCATTATTCATATGTACACTATTATACACCAACATGTACAATAAAATAGAAAGAAAAAACATCACCATCATCATCCATGTAGTGGAATATAAAAGGAATAGTAGAAGAAAGCATGCACACATATAGAGACATTGGGATTGGTCCGCGACCAGGGAAAAAATCACTATCCAGAAAACAAATGAAAATATTCTTCTTCTTCTTCTTAGATCGACATAAAAATTTATAGTTGAGAGTAAAATGATCCCAATGCATATTATCAACAATAGGTAACAATAAGCCAGATCCAGAGAACCACATATCTATGATAACAATAGAGAAACTCAGGTCCAATAATCTATAGTGGAGAAATCCACATCCACATATATACAAAGGATAAACCTAGATCCATAGATGTACAGTAGAGAAACACAGATCCACATATCACTAATGTTGATATGGAAAAACCCCATATATGAACTTGGTCGCTCTCATCAAGACTATCTGTGAGCGACTAAAAGCCTCAAAGTTACACTCATGAAGACATTATCTAAGTGACTTTAACAATAAAGTTTCTCCCAAGAGGTATTTGTGCGTGTGACTATGTCCCTAAATAGAGAAGAACAAAAGTCGCTCTCTTGTCGGATTGTTTAAGTGATCAACAAGTAAAATTCAAACCCTCTTAGTGCTATCTAAGTTACTGAACTAACAAAGCCACTCCCTAGGCTACCTGAAGCCATCGACTGGGGACTGAAACCTTTCGATCTATCTCTAAACCCAAAGTCACTCCCTCTGAACTAAATGTCAATGACTAGAGGGCCAAATTTTCTCTCTTACTCATGTTGTGACTATGATTGAGGATGAAAAACCTGATATATGTGCTAGCGATAAAGATCTAGAAGACACTAACCCAGAGCGAACCTTTTTCTTATTATCTTAGACCCTTGAGCGAACTCCTTCCATAAAACCTATGCGAATGAAGACAAACGAGAAGAGAATATATGTCTCCAAAATGAGATAAAGGTCTCTTCTATTTATAGGATCTCCTAAGGGGCCACCTGGGGTTAAGATTGACCCAAGTAGTTACTCATGCAGCTAGGCCTGACACATTTCATAATACATATGTGAATAAAATAATTGATAACTTGAATTTCACTTGACCAAATTGGGTGACCTTTAGGTCGAGTTTGGTCCTCTCAAAAAGGGGAATCTAATGAAATTGTTATATCAATAATTTGGGATACCTAAGGTGGAATTTTACCGTATTTGCAAAAATTAACAGTACCTCTAAACTAGGGAGAATTTCACCTGCCAATCCCTGTCCATCGAAGAATATGCCATTATGGAACCTTTGAGTGTCATTACATATAATTACGGATCATCTTTGTCATGTAGTCATTGTAACATGTCCATTTGAACTATCTCATCATCAGAAATCATCATTATACATCTAGATGAATCCTTTTCTTATTCTTATTTATCTCTTGATTGTTTCTGCTTGTCCATATCTTTATATCTTGTCAACTTGTTGTGATTATTGACTATCTCTAATCAACTCTAACTACTAAAACCTTATCTTATATAAACTAAGAAGATTTTTTTACCAGAGGGGAGCTCAATATACCACCCTCTATTCATCAAGCCACTACCTAGAATCTCTATTAGCGGGCTACTACCCAGAACATCATGAGGTTACTACCTAGAATTGTCATCAGACTGCTACCAAAAAAGACCAGTGGGGAGTCATATCTACAACCCACATCACTATCGGAGAGCATATCATCAAGGACCACATCTCAACCTAGAACCATATCATGGAGCTACAAATCAACCTAGAATCCAATGACAATGAGGAAGGTCCTATTGGACACTATTAAATCATGTCTATGATAGTGGGGAAGGTCCTATAGGGTGCTTTTACCCCATGTTGTCTCATGTAGGGGATCATATAGCTCTCACCTTATATTGAGCAATAGGATAATACTACTCATAGGGGAGTACAATCTCAAATGTGGAATCATCAAGGAACACACCTTGACCCGTAATATCATGGGGGAGCTATACATGTAAAACGCCATATCTTGGCAATAGGATATCCAAAAATATAATGGAGAACTTCTTAACCTTGGGATCTCATCAGGGAGCTCAATCTCAAAATGGAATCTCATAGTGTAATCTCAACCCAACATATTGCCTACTGATCTTCCCATCGATGGTGGAACACTTGCATCATAATCAAGTTGGGTTGTATGTATGAATAAAATAATTCATAACTCAAGTTCTGCTTGTCCAAATGAGGCGATATTTAGGTTGATTTTGGTCCTTCCATAAATAGGAATCTAATGCCATCATAATATCCATCAAATCAGTAGTCCAAAGTGGAATTTGACGACAATTACATATTTAAACACTCCCTCTCAACTAGGGAGAATTCTACCTAACTATATATGACCATTGATCAACATGACATATGTCCCATCCCAATTATCTTCTCATCTCATATCATCAATGTACATCTCTTTATAATTCTTGCTTTCTGATTGTTCCTACTCATATGTTGAATATTCTTGAATCTTGAAGAAGAATAATTTTCCACCCGAGTGGAACTTGATCTACCACCCTCTATTCATCGGTCAACGACCTAGAATCTCTATCAGCAAGCTACTACCTAGAATATCTATGAGCGAGCTAATCCCTAGAATATCAGTCAATGGGATACTACCCCTAAATATGTCGATGATCTAATACCTGAAAATATGTATCATGCTATTATCTGAAATCACCATTAGGCTACTACCTGGAAATATGTCATTAGTCTACTACTTGGAAATGTCATCGAGCTGCTACCTGGAAATATCATTAGGTTACTGTTGAAAATATCATTGGGCTACTACCTCGAAAAATTGACGGGTTGTGAAAACTATGACCCGCATCATCATGAAAGAGCATATGATTAATTAGCTACTACTATGACCCCATATCGAGAAATAGGTGATATAGGGTAGCTACTATCCAACCCATCTGATTTCCTACTAATATTACCATCAATGACACTAAATAGTAAAGTGGTTTAACACCTGCATCAAAATCACCCTGGGTTCTACACCCCCAAGTACACTCTCAACTTGTTGGCTAGATGAGGAGTGATACTCCCAACATGCTCAACTTGTGGGTATGATGCCAATTGGGGTATACTTTGAAAATACCAATATGGGGTGAGATATTACTCCAACACTATGGCTAACAGGTAGGGGTGATACTCTATTGTGTAGAGTTCCCTCAACCCTAGGAACCCTATATCTCAATTCCTCAACCTGGGAGCTCAAACATGGGAGAAAGAGTATGGTTCAATGTCCTTCATCAATGATGCTCTCATCATACCTATATCAGGTAATCATCATATATTAGTAGCATTTGTCACCTATTTATATAGGACACCAAATGAAGTACCATGTTAGAACATAAATAATCATATAAATCACAAAATGATACCATAATCATCGTCCCTTTCAAGGAAGGGCCAACGTGAAGCCTAAGCTTGTCTCATACAATTGTGTTGTCTCAATTTATGATATTATCACAGTCTCAACAATACATACATTCATACATATACGTATACATATACATATACATATACATATACATATACATATACATATACATATACATATACATATACAT
>APFE030751465.1:1445-14263 GCA_000404065.3 Pinus taeda
CTATATATAGGAGTCTAAGGGGTCACAATATAATCAGAGCCGACATAACAATAATAATGTAAGGGCACAAAAATAAAAGTAGTGGTATTTTATGGGGCACAATAATAACAATATGGGGACTACATGGGCACAACAATACAATAAGGGGGTTGCACTAATAACAACAAGGGGCTACACTAGTAGTATAGGGACCTAAAAAAATTAATATGTTTGAGCTATATGTAAGTTTAACTAATATGTATTGGTTGGTGTGTGTCATGCAGAGCTGCAAAATGAACAAGGTCAATAAGATTATTTCTAAGTGCAAAAGAGCGTAAAAGCTCGATAGAAAAAATTACAAAAATGATGAATAAGGTGAATGAAAAATATTATTCAACATGAGTTTTTTTTTTTAATTTTCATCAATAATATTCTTAAGAATATTAGATAACATGTTTCAAACAATCTATTAATTCATGTATGCTTAATTATCTATAGGGAGCAACAATGAAGGAAAATATCAATGTTCTTCTAAGAAAAGAAAAATTATAGAACATGTAAATGACGATGAATTGATTCTTAGCTCATCCGGAGTGGTGTTGGTGGTTAATGAAAGGGGGAATTTTTTTACAAAAATATGAGGGGTTTAGTGGAACGAACGTATAGATGTAATTTCCACTTACAATACAAAAATCAATCCAATGATTCTAAGAACCAAATTATATCTAAACTACAGGAATTGTTTCTAGAGGAATGGTCAATGAGACATGTCGGATTTGCAATAACAAAAACATACAAAAAAAAAAAAAGGTAATATTCCTAAATGTATAAAATGATTTTCTAGAATTATATGTATATATTACTACAAACCATTCATTTATTAATATCAATTTTGTTATATTTAGTTTTCATATATCATTGTAAAAATAGTTTTTTTTAGGAAGATTATGAAAATCCCAAATGTTCAACGCACTGACATGTGAAACATGCCAATAGAAATGTCCAAAAGAGTGTATAACGAGATGGTCAAAGAAATAGACATAATTGCATCACAGGAGGAGCCATCTCAACAACAACGTGCATCAAATTTTTGTAATCATGATTGAGTTTGCACATATAAAAATAATAATTTAGCATTAAAATATTAATTTTCAAGTATTTTCTTGCAGAAAATAAAACAAGATCGAACTCATTCAACACATAAAACATGATGACAAGGGAGAAAGGGGTTGATTTCAAAGTTTGTGAGTAATTGTTAATATTTCCTTATAACAACTCAAAGTTTCATTTTTGTATATTTTAAGTTGTTTTACAGCAACCATCCTTGAATGTCTTCAAATAGGTGCTAACATACAAAGAAGAGCCACCAGAAGAATTGATTGACATTGGGTTAGATAAGGATTGTGAGTATATGTTGGCATATCAGAGATTAATTGTAGAATTTGTAAGTATCTATGTTGTTTTACTTCTTTGAGTTTATAATTAATAGAACAAACACGTCCTTTATATTAAATCTATGATTTATAATGGGGTTTAAAACATGTAAGAAACAAAGTATGGAGCTACGCCAGCAGAAGACTTGTTACAACAAGGCATGAGACTTGGTTTTGAAACCATGTGCACAGTTTATGATTCACTTCTTGCTATGGTACATGGCTATTCGATTTACATTGATGTATATTATTTATTTCAATTTTCATTATTCTCACCAATGTGGATACATTAATTACACTTTACTTTTGTGTTTGCAAATGGAACTACAATATCAAGAAGACGAAAACAATCGATGCAATCAACAAAACATTCCTCCAAATAACCCAAGTCATGGAAATAGCTCGAGAACTGCAACATTTCTAGCAAAGAATGATGATCGATTTGGATATTAATGCAACCTGTTGTATTTTTTGAAATAATTGTCTGTGAAAATCAAACCATTTTTTTAATGTAATGGACATAGTGTCCCAATTGAAAGACAATGGGTTCCCAATAACGATCCCATTTTGTATGATAAAGAAACTCTTATTCATATATAATAAAACACATTTTAATTTATTGTATTGTGTTATCCAATATCGCTATAAAATATTACACCACTGATTAAATATATGGATAATTAAATATTATAATGAAGAAATGTCAAATATGATAATATAACAAATTAATCCAAACATCATATATAAATGCACTAATCAAATTTTAATTTATATGAATAGTTTTATAAGATATATGTCGATTTTTCAATGAATAACAAATTTAAAAAATTACAATTCTTGCACTATCATAGGTCGATGTTTCCAAAAAAGAAAAAATCCCATTCAAAAAACTACATCTATAACATAAAAAAGCACCAGTGCGTTGTGTTATGTAAAAGCACCGTGACGACATCTTTTTGCATTGCCGGTTCGTTTTAAGAAAATGAGAGCCCTGGTGCGTTTATCACTTCAAGCATCAGGCCCGTTTAAGATTAATGCCTCGGTGCATTGTAATTCTTAACACACTAGTGCTTTCATATAACTAACTCCCTGGTCCTACAAACTATTATTTCCAACCCGGTGCTTTATGAAAAATAACATGACTGGTACGTTTGTATAACTAACACACCAGGGCCTTTGTACTAATGATAGACATCGTTGCTGCAAGTGAAAAAAAACCACCGACACAACAATTAATTTTTGTGTGTCCCAGTGTCATTCCTTAAAAGAAAGCCCTGAGGCTTTTTTTATCTGTTAGCACTAGTGCGGTATATGTTACACATCGATATTATTTACATTCAATGCCTCAATGCTTTTAGTTATTTATGTTGCCCAGTTCTTTTATGTATGTAGCGCACTGGTGCTACTTGTTCCATTAAGCGCACTGCAAAAAAAACTTCTGCTAGAACCTCCAACCACCCATATTTTTTTAGTTATGATGAAATTATGTTTGAACGAATGTTTTTTTGACAACTTTTGCCAATTTTATAACACTAAAAACCTCTGCCAATTTTATAACCTTCGCTAGAAGGTATTTTCCTTGTAGTGCTTAATGCATAAACAATGACAATAACACCACATATGGCTCCTACCTGTGCTTAAGATTATTAAACTTCCAACATCACCAAAATTAAGGCACACTCTTTGTAGCATGAGTTTGATGGTCAAAAGGCCATTTATCCATGCTAAAATAATGCCTTTGATAGAAAAGGACAAGAGACATTTAAAGACATGACTAAGCATAAAGAATGATAATCACATGAAGATCCTACGACTACCTTGGGTTCACTGTTAAAATTTAAACACAAAAGAATATTAGTAGTTCTTTTGGAAGCCTGCTATGAACCTTTTGGAGCTCCAAATGATCCTACACATGCCATACATACTCTAAAAATATTTTGATGCAAAGAAAAGGACAATACAAGGGTCAAAATTGATATCTTTCTTTCGGCTAATTTTTCATGTTTCTAACATTATTTTTTAATGCAAATGTGTGTAACCATTGTAATTTTCTTGCAGGTAGAAGAGAGGGAACAAGAGTGTTGACCTAGGTGAAGGAAGCTAGGGTTTCCTATAGAAGTTGCACAACTAGGGTTTCAACAAACATGCAAACTCACTCCATGTAGCTTCTCGAGGCACTATGTCAACCTTAATGGTAGGTGTAGTAGTAGACAAATAGACACGTAATACAACAAACGAACATCACCACCCTATTCATTAGCTCATGGAAGTCACATTATCATTGCAACAACATTGGCAACAAGAATTCTAGGGTTTCCAAAACCATCTCTATTCTCCTCATACTTCTTTTTCTCTCATAGTGTGATTATTTATTATCATAATATCGATAGTGATGTAAAGATCAATTGGGAAAGTAATAGCCATTAAGCATTAGAGAACCCTGAGGAATGTCAAGAGTCAGGGACATAGATGGAAGGTCACAGGAGAAGGTGAAAGGTCACCCTCCTCATTTTGATAAATATACCCTCATGCCTCATTTGTAGCAAACTTTAGCACTTGAGATAGGGCTAGGATTAGATAATTGATGTGTGCTTGAGGAGCTAGAGGCACTCAGGTCTTGGCAACTAGTAGTGTGAGTTGTGGTGAGGTTAGGGTTTTGTTTTGGATGCTGGTATGAAAAAACCATGTTCCACTATTGGGCCTTGATTAACTTGCTAAATATGCACTTGAATAGACAAGCTTTATAATAAGAAGTTCTTCACTTTTGACATTGATTCCCATGCATATTTATGGTGGTTGTATTGGCTATATTGTATTCCCATTGTGTTTGTATGTGTGCATTCATGTGGTGATATGTTAGTGAACTAATTTTTGGCTTATTGCTTGCATGTTTGCTTTGAGTCCTTGCTTTCTTATACCGCACCATGTCGGTAACTTATTGTGAATTGATTTGCAATTAACCTCTGACATGTTCATGTTCATGTATGTCTGAGATGGTTTTAACTTACTAACTTGTCGTGTGGCATGCTTCTTTTTATTGTATTGTTTTTACATTCATGTATCCTATTTTGTAGGTTGTCAATCATGGATTGACCTCATTCCCATTGTCCAGGCATTGCTTTCTTTCCGTGATTATGACATCTCCACATCTAATAGCCAGGAGAAAAATTTACATGATGGATGCCAGTCCTACATACTAGATGGGGCTCCTATCCCAAATGGTGTGAGTTCTAATCGAGACTTCATACAAGGGAGACGCCCTAACTGTTGGCAGTACATTCCATCCCATCGACATAGGTCTAGGATGAAATTTCTTCCACAAATATCCCAGGTGCATAAGTTTTTTCAACTATTCTTTGTTTTTCTCATTAAGTTATATTTGTTAAAATTATGAGTACTTATACCCATATGTCTAAGCATACATTTAGAAAAATGATGCCAAGAAAAATCACCCTAGAGATTCATTATGATCATATTGACTCTTTAGAAAAGCAAAGAGAAGAAAGAGAATGGGAACATAAACTAGAATTATCTACAATTCTTATAGAGCATAAACTCAAATTATCTACAATGCTTATTGAAAGTAAGCTAGAAATATCCACAAGGCTTGAAAACAACTATAAATCATTATAAAATAAAATGGTATCACTCAATATTGGGCTCCAAGGAATGAAAGATAGGGTGCAAGAAATAGAAAACAAAAAAAATCAATGGTTGAAGAAAATTTCACCTTGAGAGATGAGATTAAAGAGTTAAAACAAAAACTAAATAACAATTCGGCTCTAAGTAGAACATAAAATAAAATATATATCAAACCCATAAAGAGGAAATGAACAAACTAATTGAACTAGATCATGAGAACGATAATAGAGTCCTCAACCTTATAATTGTTGGTGTAAAAGAGGAGAACGATGAGGACACATTAGAAATAGTAAATGAACAACTGAAAACTAAGTCACAAATTCAAACAACTTATCTAAAATAAGCTAAAAGGGTGGGAAAGATAGTCAAGCATAAACATAGATTGATTCATGTTAAGGTAAGTTGTAATGACCATAAATTAAATATACTTAGTAAATATCCAAGCCTAAAAGGGTCAGGAATCTTTATAAGTGAGGATCTTATTATAGAAAACCAAGTTGAACTAAGGAAAGAGGTTCAAAAGGTAATGTAGGCAAGAAAGGAAGGAAAATGGAAAATCATTAGAAATGGGAAAGATATTATTGGAGATAGAGATCAAATTAAGAGTGATAAATAGGAATTGGGAACACTCGGGATCCTCTTCTGGAACTGTCATGGTTTTTAGTGGTGTAAAGGTCCTATGTAAGTTGGATCTTGAGTGATATTGATCTTGGTTACTAGGTTCAAGCCCCAAAAGGGATGATTGACGCTATGTGATTTATTTCACTAGTTTCAATCCCACTTCTTCACCCCTGTGAGCATCACCCGATGCAATGAGTGCTAAGTGGACTATTCAACAATCATGAGAAATTAGTTAGTTACAACTACCTCTCATGGAAATGGTCATAGATGAATGACTTACTTAATGCAATTGAATCCCAAAAAATGATATCTAATATAATGCACTGCGAAAATCCCCAATACTTGATATTGATCTTATTTTATTAGTTGAAACTTGGGAGCATGATGAATCTAAGGTCCCCCACATAGATGGATTCATTCTCTAGTTTTCCTGGAACAAGAAATCTTGTCATAAAGGTTTTGTTGGAATATATTATCATATAAAAAATAACATTTTTTCTCACATTCGGCTTCATAAGATTGACCCCCTCAATCAATACATTTGGATCAAAATTTATGACTCTAACACCAATAGTATTTATCTCATAATTTAGTATTTTTCTCCTATCATCTCTACCTCCTATAAGGAAAACAACCTGGATAAGAACTTCCCCTTCAATACCACATAACGAGATATTCACAGACTAAGGAATGAAGGTAATATCCTTTTGTTTTGGGACTTCAATGCTAGAATTGCTACCGATCAAGCTACTTTCCTAAGTAATAACTCTCACCCTAATCCCCTATGACTAGATGAGGGTTTTGACTTAGCTAGTAGATTCAAAAGAAATTCCGAAGACACAACTGAGAACTTATTTGGTACCTAGCTAATCAAGCATTGTAGTTCCAAAGAATTGATAATTTGTAATGGAATTAATAAGTGGCCAACCTCTAGCCAGATGGTAGTGTTGTGGGTTGTGCAATATCTGATACCCGTGTTCTCAACCGTATTGTAAATTTTGACCTCCTAAATGACCATAAGGCTGATTCTGGCTGGAGAACTCTAACCTTAACTCTAAAACTTGACATGCACATCAACCACATGTAAACCTTAACTCTAAAACTTGACATGCACACCAACCACATGTAAGATAATTATGAGATTCAAAGGAAAAATCATTTTGAGAAAAGTAAAATGGATGTCTTCTTAAATGATTTAAAAAGGGATTTATATCTCTTAATGTATAATGATAACATTGATCACATCTACCACAAGTTTACTACAACCCTTTCCACTACCATTAACAAGTTCTTTGTCGAGGTGTCTTATAAAAAGAATAATAGAACTTCCAACCCTTAGTATGATAATGATTGTAAAATTTCTAGGAAAGCGATTAGAATTTCTCCTAAAAAAACTGTAAAGCTTGAAAAAATAAATATGTACAGAACTCTTATCAAAAGGAAGAAAACATCGTATATAAATAAGATGCACGAGCATCTCCTTCACCTTTCTAAAGTTGGGCCAAGAACATTTTAGAGGAAAATTCTCGTTCATAAAACAAAATGAAATAATTTGATCCCCTTAAAGCACTGGGATATCTATCTTAAGAATCTTTATGCTTCTCATGACACTATGGGCACCATCTTGAACACTCCTATAGGGAAGGATATATTTTCTTTGGAAGACATGTAGTTTTAATTAAGAAACTTGCCAATGGGAAAGTAAAGGACATTGAAGGCTACCAATATGAGATTTTCAAATTGGGATTGTTTGTCCTTATCCCTCATATACACAAACTCCTCAATTTGGAAGTGAAACAAGGCTTCACTAAGCCTTGGACGCAAATCCTTATTGTACATATCTTTAAAAGCGGGGATAAAAAAATTCCCTTTAAATAAAGGACCATTATGATTAGCCACATTTTAGCCAAAATGTATGGGCTCATTTTGGATCAAATGATTAGCCTTTCGCTTGAAAGCCATGGTAAAAGATCTAAAGGGACGGCTAGATTTAGGTGAAACCACTCAACTATATACCATCATGTTACTCTTAGGATCATTGTAAAGGAGTGTCACAATAATAAAAATGATATGTTTTGTTGTTTTGTTGACTTTAGAAAAGTTTTCAACACAATTCGCCAGGATAAGCTATGGAAGAGACTAGAAGAGATAATGGTTTCTCTCGAATTGAGGGTTGTTGTGACTAGGTTATATGAGAATTTTATTGTCAATCGTAGGACCACATAGGGTTGGTCAGAAGAAATTAAATGTAATATCATACTTATGTAAGGTTTTCCCCTATACCCTACCCTTTTATGCATTTACATTGATAAGATAGAAGAGTTTTTGGAAGCTGCAGGATGTGATGGCCCCAGGATCACTAGTATGGTCATTACTCTTCCCCTTTATGTTGATGATATTGTTGCTTTATCCAGGAGTCATGATGATATCATTATTCTAGCCAAAACCATGATGATCTCGACAAGAAACTTAGAATCCTCCAAGATTATTGCTTCAATATGGGTATGACTGTTAATACCAACAAGACTAAATTCATGATAATTAAAGCCAAAATATAAACTATGATAATTTCATGTATGATAATAACTACTTGGATAAACTTTCTTCATTCAAATGTTTGGGTATGGACATTCATCATCAAATCAACTAGAGTTATATCATTGAGAAAATTATATATGGAGGCTGAAAATGTTATTATGGGTTTGAAAACAATTTTAAGTTGACTACTCTTTGGTTATGGAGTTAAAAAATGTTCCTCTTTGAGGCTCTTTCTACCCCTATTATTTTATATGGATGTAAGGTTTGGGGTTGTAGTATATCTAGATAACTGTGGAGGAAGATCAAGTTGATCCAAAAGCAATTTATAACCTACAACCTCAAGATTAAAGGAAATAATCCATACCCTATCCTCTTGACTAAAGCTAGCTTTTCCATAATTGAAAGCATGGCTATGATTAGGTATGTCATGTATAAGAAGAAGCTATACAACATGGAAGGAAAGAGGTTACCAAAAAGTTTCTTTTGACTCTAGCCAAAACCCCCACTCCTGCTTAAGCGAGTTTGGCATAAGGATCCCTAGTCTTGGCTAGACCATTGGGGGGTAAAGGGGGAGAACATCTTGGAGAATAAGGGTAATATTAAAAATATTATTACTTCCAAATTTAAGGATAAGTTATGTGATGAAAAGGAGTTAGGAAAAAGGAAACTAAGGTATTATAAGGAGGTGGTCAACCCCAATCTTGATAACCATAATTATCTCTCTATCTTGACTAGTGTTAAGAAGAAAATGAACATTACTGAGATAAGAACTAATTTTCATGAGCTTCAAAGTGAAATTGGGCATTGGTCAATTCCCAAAACACCTTGGGACAAAAGAGTCTATGACCTTTGCGATACTAAGTGGGTTTAATATGAGAAGAACTTTCTCTTAGATTGCCCAAATCTTACATCCATTCTAATTTTCAAAATATTTGCCACACTACCAACTTTCTTGACTTGTTAAGTTATCAAAACTATGGTGATCTAGGAACACTTCTCTCCCTTTTTTTATCATAGAAATAAAGTATTAAAAAATCTAAATTAATCTCTTACTTTCTTAAGGTATGATAGACCATATTGATCTTGGTGGACATTAATTATCATCATCATCATCATTTTTAGAGACAATATGTAAATGTTTACGAGAAAATATTTACACCGCTACAACATATTACTTTTAACCTTTTATTATTTTTTAATTGAGTTGACATGTAAATGTTTACAAACAAATATTTACACCACGACAATATCACCTCCATATTAGGTAGGCTATATAGCGCCTCTTCACCCAATAAAGTTTCCCTCTTCTATGGAAATATGAAAATAGATATATTTGATTAGATCCAAGGTGATAGCACAAAATTAATTTTTATGTAAAAAGACCAAATTTTCATTTTAATAATTGATTGTTTTCCAACATTACCATTCTGGCACATCTATTTTTGATGGAATTAATTTGACTCTAGATTCTTTAGTAGTTTTGAAGACTTTCGAAATGTAAACATGTATTCAACACATATGCTTTTGTTGGAATTAGTTTGACTCTAGATTCTTTCGTATATTTAAAGATTTTGGAAATGGAAACATGTATTCAATTTGTCTACCATGATTTTTTGGGAATTTTTGAAAAATATATGTTGACGATGCTAGAAAATCCGCCAACACTAGGGGGTCTCTCCAATATGAAGTCCCAATTATACCTCACGCCATTTGGGATAGGAGCCCCATTCTGATACCGACACGACTACCATTGCATGTGTGTTTTCTCTTGGATATCGAATGCAGAGATGAGTGTGAGATCGAGTGTAATATCTTAGAAGATTGAGGATAATATTAACTCTCCATTGATAGCTTGCAGAACATGGTATAAGAATGAAACGACAACATCATGAGAAACAACATGCCTTAAGGAAGAATCAGATAGTTGAAACTATCTAAGACATGCATAGAGGGAAAGTGCTAGAAATCAACTACAAATTAGTTCACAATCAACCGCTAACATTAACATTGAATTAAGGGAAAATATTCGAAGAAAACACACAAGCCGCATGAAAAAAAATTAGTTCATAAACATGTAACCGATGTGTAAAACACATGCTTACATAATTGAAATACCAAATAACCAATATAACAACAAAGGAACACATGAGAATCAATGCATGAATATAAGAGATTCTCATTAATATTGTCACCCATTCGAATACATGTACATCAAGCTTGCCAAAACCCAATAGTTGGATGACAGAAATTCATGTCATCTTCATAACATATCACTAGCCTCACAATCCGTCCACCTATAAGCTACCAAGAGCGAAGGATTTCAACTCCTCAAGCACAAAGTAAGAACCTTATTATTAGCTTAGCTTAGGTGTTAAAAGTCCCATTGTCTGAAGAATAAAGTTACATTTTATAGAAATGAGGAGGGTGACCTTTCACCTTATCCTATGACCTTTGGAATCCCTCATGACATTTTAATTTCCCCATTGGCTCTTTATCTTCTAGGACCTTTATACTTTCAACGTGACTCTTAGAATTCTGTAGGACCTTTGGAATTCTCTTTTGTCCTTTTCCATGATCTCAATATTTTTCATTTATGACAAATTAATAGGTTTACAAAGTAATAACACAAGGTGTAATGAGCTTTGACATAGTATCATGTAGGAAAGACAACGATCTTCAAAACTTTGTTAATGTCCTCATAACATTGTAAGGTCACCTTGGTGCTAACTGGATCATTCGATAGTTGTTGTTGACATGAATCATGTTATCATGAGGTGTTTAGATATAAATGACCAACACCGCCTCGCAACCTCAATCCTGTGAACATAACATAACTAGCATTTGCAGCTTATGTTGCAAAGGAGACGCCGTAAGGCATAGAGTGTGGAAGAATAGGGACATGTGAATAGGCATTGTTGAAAGCAAGGGTGGATGATAAAGAGTTGCAATTGAAAGTGTTAGTTATGTGAATGCTGAATATAGATATTTTATAAATAATAGTGTGTAGAAGAATAGTAACATGTGAATGGACATTGTTGAACGCAAGGGTGGATGATATTGAGTTACACTTGAAACTATTAGTTATGTGTGTTTTGAATATGGATAAGTAATAGTAGTGTGTGGAAGAATAGCAACATGTGAACGGACATTCTTGAAAGCAATGGTGGATGATAATGAGTTATAGTTAATGTCATATAGAGGTTATCCATTATTCATGTAGCAGTTGTTGCTTATGTGAACATATTTTTGTACATTATTTTAAGTTTTTTTTTTTGTATTTGGAGATTTTGTTTTTCCATATGTTACATATTTAAGAATGAATTGTTACTTTTAAAGAGGGAACACAAGGTTGCTAGCTGTCACAAACCATCATGAGAGTAAAAATTAAATGTCCTTTTCGTACTACATGGTTCTGTCAACTAGGTGTTTCGAAAAATACAAGTGAAAGCCATCAAACTCCTCGCTGAAATCAAACTCTTGGTGAAATTTTCGTAAATATAGGGATGCACAAATTCCTTAACTTGCCAGAACTCTATTAAAATGACATTTTTCACTACTAACTTCATATGAGATGTCATGAACTTTGGTATTCTTCTTCTACAATGCCAAGATTTCAAATCATGATTCGTACGTAGATAATCTACCATAAATTTAAAAATGAATGCATATTTAAAACATGGTAAATGCTTAGAATTTTCATTATATACTGAATATCAGTACATTATGATATGAAATAAGGCAACATTTGTCATCCCTATGGTGGAAAATAAGCTCGAGGGAAGCAGCTAAGAGCCATGGACTGTTTTATGATTGAGGATGTTGTTGTAATCAATGCTTGACTGGCTACAATAGCTGTTAAAGTGACAACAATGAACATTGACCAATACACAGGCTGTGGTATTGCTTTGTAAAATGTAGAGCCTATGTCCCCTGGGTTTTTTAATCAAATAAGATGCTTGTCTTGTATATGTGATAAGCAGGGATGGGTAAACCAACACACAGAAAGCAAGCTGCAACAAACAACCCAAATTTCTCATTATGGTACTAAAACTTGAGGATGAAGCACGCAGGTATGATGAAATACTAATAATTTTGTCCTTGACATATAGCTTGGACCTGGATTGATTTCCTATTGAAATGGCCCAAGTCTGCAAACATGGCCTTGGCACCTGGATCCAGTCAGAACAAAGCACTGATGTTAGTGTTTCTATTTGTATAGCTTTAACATAAATAATTGGGATGAAGTTATGAATTTTGTTTGAGAAAATCATTGGTATGGATTTATCAATTGAGTTAGAAAACAGTGCCAAGTATACTATATGATAAAATGAGACACATATCATCATGCGAATAATCAATACCTGTTATACATAAGACTACACCTCCAAGCATCACCCATCCTTATTAGTGATATTCATGAAAGTAATAGTATATATAATATGGGTTGAATGCCTTGAATGCTCCAGGATAATATTTCACAATATTATACTGTCCTATCATGATGTACTATTCTGAAACCAAAGAGACCTCAAAAGGCTCAGTTGCATGGAAGCAACTTGGAAGGGGGGAAAGAGACTCACAGGTCAACCACAGGTGCAGTTCAAA
>APFE030751485.1:0-11263 GCA_000404065.3 Pinus taeda
GGCTTGTCAAACTTCAGCAGAAAAAAATGACGTCGAGTAAAAAAAAATTTCAGACTCCTAGAGAGCAATTTCGAAATGAAGCATGAAATTTTTGAAACAATGAAAAATTATTTCGAAAAAATACCCGAGCTCTGATACCATAATCAATGAATGAATTGAATTGATTTACAATGAGCAATGAAGCTCAATAAATAATACAATTGTGTTTACAGAAACAATAAGTTTCTACTAAGAAAATAGAAACAACAAGTTTCTACTAAGAAAATAGAAAAAAACAAGTTTCTAATAAGAAACTGCCAATAAGATCATAGATGAGATTAAACACTAAAATAGCATTATTCTAATATACTCAACTTAAGAATAGGGCGTAACTAGCTCAAACAAGGGAATGCATTCCTTCGAAGAGGCCTAATTAGGGCATCAAGTGACCTAGGGTTTTAGAATAGGCAAGGTCAATAGGCTTATGTAGGATCACATGACCAATGGATTGAAATAGACGAGTATGATCAATTTTAGGTGCAACAAGCCTTCTAAAAGCCTCAAGTTGAAGCTTAGGGCAAGAATAGGGTTTTTTTGGAGTCTTCAGGAGAGAAGGGAATATTTATTGTATACAAGAAGACCTTGAAAGCTTATCGGATCTTCATACCAGCGTAGAGGAAGACAATTGTGTGCAGAGATGTTATGTTCAACGAGAACTTGGCATCTAGGAAATCTCATGAGTTGCCACTAATAGTGACAAAGGATAAGTAGTGGGGGATCTGAAGGGAGAGAAACATGCATAGACTTCTAGTTCAAGGAGTCAACCTTTAGGTGGGGAGAAATCGATAGATCCTTCCAATTTTGTTAGGAGGCGAAGGTGGTTTGCATAGACATTGAGGGATGCTCAGGAGCACGTGGAGGCTCCTAGGTGCACATTCAGGTGGAGAAGGCTTCAAAAGAAGTTTCCGAACAACATGACACTGATGAATAACATCATTGAGGAGTTGTAGACTAGGAGGTTTGGAGGAAAGCCATGATGGCGGATGACGGATGGGATATTGTGCTCGGATTGGAGGGAAACCTAGCTCTAGATGGCTTTTCAGGAAGTTTTATTCTCTCAAGGGAGAGTGTTCATGATAGTAGTAGCATCGGACGAACACTTCCACATAAGTCTAAGTGTCTAGATGTGTGGAAGTCATCCAAAGGATCCTTTAACCTTAGCAAATTACTTTAACTAAATGAATAATTAAAGTAATTGCTTTTAATAAGAAAGATGGGAGTTAGTCTAATGAAATGCAAAGGTCATTTGCATTAGTGGCTTAGATGAATCTCAGCCTTTGATCTCAAGTGAAGTTGAGATCTAATCTCAAGCATCAATCACTTCGGAGATTAGGACTGTGGATTCGGTCAATAACTCAAACTAATAAAATGAGGGCCAGGCTAAGTGAAAAGACACATCAAGTGAGCACAAGACACAGTGAGATAGTGAGATCTCACCGATTGGGTGGAGAAGGACATTCATTCAAGTGTGTGGATTTCAGGTGAAGGGAACAAGGGGCAGCAAGGGAGAAGGATTCAACATCCAGCAAGATCGAAGGACAGGTTTTGAGGGTTTTATCTGCTGGAAAAATTCCAGGTTTTTCTGTTCGTAATTTTCGTTTGTGGGCATTTAATTCCCGGGATGGGAAGCCCTTATATGTTGTAAAACTAATGATAATGGACATCATATTTGAAGAGTATCATTTTCTGTGTGCATGTGTATGTGATTAGTCAATTTTGCTTCCGCTGTTTTTATCTTTTATTCACCTGTTGAAAATTTGGGTGGTGTTTTTATTCAGTGAATCTGCAGTTAATAAATTTACAGCAAGTGAGTTGCTAGGTAAGAAATTGCCGGTAGCTGGGCTTAGTAAAAATTAACACCTGTTCGACCTATTTTGGTCATTTGTGGCATTAATATAATTTTCTTTTTCTTCTTCTTTCCCTTTGATGGATGAATTACTGTGCATTTGGCTGGTGCCAGCAACTGTCCAGTTTGAATCCCCTTGGTTTCAGGTGCACTAGTCTACTTCGATGGTATGATTCGAGCACTTATTGGATAACCTTTTTTTAAAGCTCTATATTGACAAATAGAAGTCTTGAAAAATGTGCATGCATACATTTATTGTGTTGTAACGAAGTTATGCCTTATGGTTTGAAAATATATAGGGTGGTCCTTGAACTTCATTGGGAATTTAGTAGGATTGTTTAGGATAAAGGAGTTGTAATTGAGATTGAAACTGAAATTGTATGGATGTCGGAAATAGGGCCTTGCTTCATTGGTGAGGTTGATGGAGTGTTGAACTGTCCACCAGGGTTGCATTCTTTTGTGAGTTGCTGCTGCCCTTCCCACCCAAATGTAAAAGGATGAGGCTGAGTGCAAATCATGACAAATTTATTGGACGAAATACCCCTCAGACCTGACATCTAAGCTGATGTATATGTGTTGTTTGGTTTAGTCCCTTAGAGCACACTTATTGGAAGGACATCCAAGAAAAAATTATATATTGATGTCTCTACTTGAACAAAACATTGTGAATGGGACTAAAAGTCAAGTCAGCTTGTATGCCACATCAAATGAGGGAATGGTTGATGTATCTTCTGTTAAAAATAAGTCTAATCTTCTGGCGGAAAATATATTTAAGTGAAGTAAAATTGTAACTATATCTTGAGCATATAGAATATATCAATAATATTGGGAATTTATTCTTGTTACTATTTTTAATATTGATCATGCCTTGACTTGGAGCTGAGCAGAACTGTTAGAGTCTTAGGATTTTAAACATTTGTAACATCTGAAAGAGATAGTTTTATAGTATTCTATGAAAATATTAATTTGGAATTGTTTTTGTGATATAGTCATTCTACCATGCATTAACGTACATGGGAAAGCCCCAAGGAAGGGGTTTAGAGATGGCACATAAGCACATTGTCTCTGGGCTGTCAGAGTTGGCAAGGATCCGTGAATCATCGAATTTCTTATCATCAATATCAAGCAGGTCATGTAAAGGTGAATTTGATAATAAAAGTACCGCTTCTGGTCAAGAAGCAGTGGGTTTTGATGCCAGTATAAATAGTCGGCTGCTATCGCCCACGCCACCACGCTCTATCAATATCCTTAGCTGGAAAATGGTGAGTATGGTGCAGTTTCTTGGCCATTCTTTCTGTTTTATTTTCAATGTATTTTAACTCATAATCAATCTCCATAAATGTTGACTTTAAACAAATGATTCTGTTATGTTCAGGCTATAGATTATTTTGAGAAACTTCTTCAAGATTTAGATAGAATATGCTTGCTGCCTCTTAATCCTACCATAGAGGAGGCTCTGCTGTTTGCTGTGGATTTCCAGAAGTCTCAACCCGATCTTGTCTCTCGGTCACAGCTTCAGGTTTTTGGATCTTTTATTTTTAATTTTAGTTAGTAGAAATCTTCTAGTGGTTATTTTTGGCTATATCTCGAAACATTATGTTTATTCTCTTTATTAAGTTAAAACCTTGAAAGTTTACAATTACTTCTATCTTGCTATTGTCAACCACACATTCATAACTGATGCATCACTTCTTGCAGGTATTCTTTCATAACACATGTATATTCATAACTGATGCATTACTTCTTGCAAGTATTCTTTAAATTTTCCATTGTTGCTTATCTTTTGTCAACAAAGTATGTTGCTTAAACTCTTTTTACTACAAACATTTTATGACACCTCAATTACTAGAATTATAAACTAGCCTCTTCCTGGGACAATGGTGTTTGGTCAGAGATTAGTTTGTTCTGCAATTGATTACTTTCTCGTAGGTTTTCTCAGTGGATGATTTTTTAGTATATAACAAATATGGATGTGCCCATTCGTCTTCCTAGTTATGACTTTGGTTCGGGTTCGACAATGATTAGGTTCGGTTTGAGTTCGATTTTTTTTTTTTTTTTATGAGGTTTTCCATTAGGTTTGTATATATAGACACATTAAAATTTAAAATGAATTATAGGATAAAATAGTAAGAAATCAACATCAATAAACCTTATGTTGAATGATACTTCAAGGAACCCGGTGTTTCGGGCCATACTCGTACCCGAAACTCCAAAACTTGGCCGAAACTCGACCATCATGTAATCATCTATTAGAGTTAATATAGACTCGTTTTTCCTTCTAAATTGTCATCTATGGCTCTTATTCCCTTTTTTCTTGCAAGATATATATATATATATATATATATATATATATATATATGACATTTCCGCTGACATTTCGACTGACGTTTCCATTTTTGGGAGGTGACATTTCTAAACATACACGTTTCAGAAACTCCAAAACGTTTTGGCGTTTTGTGCAACTTAGCAGTAAACATAAAAAATGCTATCACAAACATTGAAACTACAAGGATAAATTACAAGCTTGAGTTGTGACATGAAGTTATGAGTTTTTATCTATGGACTTGGTCAATGGCTACGAGGTTATGAAGTTATGAGTTTTGATCTATGGACTTGGTAACCGGCTCTGAGGTTCGATGAGGTTCGACGAACCTCAAAATTATTTTAAGGTTCACAAAAATTCGAACTTCAAGGCTAAAGTTTGACGAACCTTGTGACATTGGTTGTAATTATTCATTATAGGTGAGGATACTTATTACTATGACTATTTTTATTAACAAATCACTTTAATCATACGTTTTTTTTTTTTGAAAAACACGTCTTATATTTACAAAAAGCAATACAAAAACTGGAAGGGTTTATACAATGGATTGCCATGGAAATTGAGCACACTGAGAAAACCAAAACAAGCTCAAGAGAGTTCTCTAAATTGCATTAATCAAATGAGGAATAGATGCTTCCTTATAAACGTTTACAAGTTAGCCAAGTCAATCCACTTTACGAGTATGGGATAGATCAAGAGAAACCTCCACACGTTGCTCTAAAAACAACATTTTGAACTGGAGCTTCTATAGGTTATTTGAGAGGTTTATCTGCTCTAAATGTATAGAAACAACAATTTCTTTTTTGTATAGCCCTGCTATATGGGTGCAATATGACTATTATATGGATTCCATATAACTGTACAAATCCACATGGTACTATCTGTGCAATTGTATGAGACTATTTTGTAGTATTGTACAGGAGTGTGTGCTGCCCATAAATGCCTCTTTTCAAGCTACCTACAGATACTTTCTTTGCGTCACTCAACTACACATGTGTGTTCAAACTTTGGCTTGACCCATCTTTTTTTTTTTCTCGATAAAGACTATTCTATTAAATAAAAAGGAAAATTATTTACATAGAGGGTTTAACCTCTGAGGGGGTAGCAACCTGCCCTCTGTCAAAAACTCTTGCCAGCATACTGCTGTCTGGCATTTACAAAAATAATTGATCTGTCTTAAAACTGTTACAAAAAGTTACAAAAATACTGCTGGCATATTCCTTGTGAGTTTCTCACACAACCACCTGGACATATTCATTGTGAACGTCTCATACAAACACCTGGACATAGACAAGACTAAAAAAACAAACACCTGGACACAGACATAACTAAGAAAACACCTGGACGCAGACATGACCAAAATGCTTATCTTCCTGAAGCGCGCTGGAAGGCTTGGCGAACCTAATCCTGCGGAGGCGAGCCGAATTCCTTATCGGGGGTTAGATTGACCCATTCCACCATTACATTGTCCTCAACATCCGTCGCGCTTCTGCCTGGCGGGAGAACCGGATGGAGGATGTTTCCTGTAAAACGCGTTGGCTCGCTATCAGTAACGGGCTCCTGAGCAGATAGGGGCTGGCTCTCCGTGTTCTTCCTTTCCGGGTCATTGAGAACCGCCCCCGATGGGCTACCTGCACTATTGCTAGGCACCTGGGCGTTCGACGGATCTGTGGATGGATTGTCGGAGTTGATCTGCTCTTCTTCTTCCTCAAAAATCACAGTCACTAAAGCTGAAATGAGCGGCTTGTTAAGCGGACTCCTGAACTGAAAACGCGCGGAGTGGAAGGCACTGTTCAGGGATATGCCAGAACTGTTCGAGGGCGGAGAGGTGTGCAAAACAGGGGCTATGGACGGGCCAGAATTGTCAGAGGGCGGTGAGGGGGGCGGAACAGAGGTTAACGGATTGACATTGTGCGGGATAGAGCCGCCTCTGCTACAAGAACCACCCCTGGAGACAGTGTGACTGCCGCGTCTGGGGGTGCCTCGTAGGCGCGACATTGTCAATTGAGAGTGCCGGCTGAGCAAACACGGATTATAGGTGCGGGGAGGCCAATTGGAGACAGGCAGCACCAAACTTCTATGCCAGGTTCCTAACCATAAATTGAACTGAAAGGAAGTGGAGATAACTGTAAAGAGCCACAAAGGAAATCTAAAAGGAGCAGAGGCTGACCTACGGGATCCTCTCACTAGACCATAACCGAAACCAGCATTCAGAGATCTGACCCGGGGAGGCTTCCGAGCTCTGCGCTCTTCCCTAGTACTCCCTCTGAAGCGCGCCTTAGTGCCGACGACATCCATGTTCATTTCTTTTATGCTGCGTGCGCGGTCCTCCAACCCAGACCAATATTCTCTCTGCGCATTAACACCCCTGCGCAGCGCCATAACTCCCCGTCTCTGTCCACCATTACTCAGGGCCTTGAATGCCCTCTCCTCATCTGCTCTAAGCCGCCTTGACCTGCTGGTTCGCTGGCTAGCTGCCGTCCTAGGCTGTCTTGTCATGGGTACGTGTTGCTAACACCCGCATCCGGGTTGGCTTGACCCATCTATATAGTTAGTTGGGTATCTTATTTTAAGATTACTCTTTAGTCTAATTTATGCATGGGATACCCTTTTAGACTCAATTGTGAAATATAAGACTTAACTTTCTTTTATTGAGGTGAACTACAAAACCGATCTACTTTTCAAAAAATAGAATCACTTTTCGAAATACTTTTGAAAATATTTCAAATACTACTCACACATTCACACTGAACCCGTGCGAAAGTTCATGTTTGAGCTATCATAGGTACAATATGCTATCTCTTAATATTACTCTTTGATGAAAATAATAAGGAATGGGGGAAGGTGATAATCAACAACTTCTAGTGATTCAATCACTTGTAAAATGCACATGAATTATCAATGTTGTGTCGATGGATCGACCAACCAATCAATCTTGTAACAAACCCACAAACAAAAAATAAGCTAGGTACTCTGTTATGAACATAATTTATGTTAAAGTAATAAATATAGATAATAAATAATAATCATAATAACTTGTCAGCCACTATCGCCCATCTGTAGCCGTTGCAAGGCATCAATTACACACACCTCACGTCTCATGTCACATAATCAAGTCGCAAAACGGGCGAACAAGAAGAAATTGATGCCAAAAGACCCTGTACTTCCGCCTTTGCATAGTGTCGCTGCCACCACCATCAAACAACCATTGCTCCATCTCCAAATACTTTGCCGCATTTGCCTTCCGCAAAACCCCTGCTGATCTTCCATTGACTGCTCTATCTGACTGTAATCAGTGCAACAGTGCCACATATGTCCGTGGCTTCCCACGAACTTTGTCAGCACAGACTTCTGCGACTGCTACCAAAATCTACCATACACGACATCCGTCTGTTGCAGCGAGCCACAAAACAAGTTGTGGCCTCCATCTCTATGACGCTATATAGAGCTGCTAACACATCAAAGTCAACATTAATATTTTCGTACAACAAGAATTTGATCTGGCATTGTATAAGGAAATTATTGTTGGATTAACTAAAGTCTAATGTATTTCCAACTATCTGCACAATAGAAGTAAAAAATTAAAGTGTTGTGCCTTATCGATCTATAAGGTCGCACCACTTTAATGGAAAAAAAGACTGTAGTTATGAAAGGGAAAAGGGAAAAATTAAATAATATCCCTAAGTGGATAAAAGGGATGTATTAAAATTTTAATAAAATATTAAACTAGTTTAAAAACCAGGTTGAAAAAAAAAGGTTATGTATGTTCAAAAAAATATTATAAAAACAAGATTTAAGGTAGGGAATATATATTAAAAAAAAGGGAGTACAAAGGAGAATATATATTTAAAAGAAGAAGAAGAAGATATGTTAGAAAAAAAACAAAAAATTAATTAAGTTTCAAGGGTTTATTATAAAAATTAGAAGGTTTGCTTTTTAAAAACCCCAAGTCCATCCCAAAGAAGCAATATAGAGCCTAATATAGAAACGAAGGCCGAAAGATTCCCAAAAACTTAATGTAATTATGCTTTAGTGCTATTTAGAATTATAGGGTCTATTACGGGAAAAAGATGTCACTATTGCTATCTCAGCTGCGAAAGATAAAAATTATATAACCCCTAAAATCACAAACCAATTAGTGATTCCAGAGTCAAATATAATCGAAAAATTAGACTGTTTTGGCAACAAAAAATATGACAACCAATTTACAGTTAAACATTGGGGATTATAAATTTATATTGCAATTCTCAGTTCAAACCCAATGGAGCAATTAGGGTGACATTATTTTGGGTTCACCCCGGATGGAAACTCTAGGATCCTTCATCTTAGATACGGAAAATAAGCTTTTAACATTTTCCTATATAACACTCCAAGATGTTACATTGAAGCCAAATTCAGTAACACCAAAAGACATACAAGATATTTCAAAAATAATTTTTCAAGAAGGTAAAAAAGTACCACAAAATATGCAAAGAGAAATTAACAACATCACCACTGACAAAAATGAAGAAGTTTCTTGGCTTAAAGACCCTAGTGAAAATTTATTAACACAAATCAAGAAGCTTAAGAAGGACAAAAAATCATTAAAAGACGAGTTAGAACAACTTGCTTAAGAAGTATCGAAGTCTCCAGTTGTAATAATCCAGGTTGAAGATAAGGGAACATATACCGATCTAGTGAATGTCACAACTCAAGAAGAAGACGAGCAAGTTGAAGAAAATACACACTTAGATGTTGCGTTTCAGATGATGAACATTCCAAGTGAAGGTTCTGTAACCAACTTAACAACATCCTCTCTAGAAGAAAAACAAAAAAATTGCCACACACCTAATAAGGAAAAGTCAAACCAAAAAAATTCCCTATCGAAATCTGAATCAGGAGAGTAGACAACTCAATCAAGCTATGTATCTGTACCATTCATAACAGAAACAACAAACTGATGTTCTGAAGAATATTGAAGTAAGCTCAATCTAGCCCTATGATGACAGTTCGTTACAAATTTCCAGTGATCAAAATATTCCACATAAGATTAATCTAGGTTGGTCAGATCTATTTTCAGCTCGACAATTTTGCTTATCACTCATAGAGGATCATATCAACTTGTATCAACGAAGATGACAATCCTGAGATGAGAAGACATTCGAAACAGAAATAAAGATCGAGCCTTTTCAACAAGATTTGAAGAGAAAGCTTTTTGAAGGGGAAGGCAATGTTATGAATATAATTTATGTAAAAGTAATAAAGATAGATAATAAATAATAATCATAATAATATGTAATTAAATAATACTTAGTTAAACAAAGAGGCATGTCTAAAGAGACATGACCGTTCAGAAAGGGACACTTGCATAGGGCATATAAGCAGGCCCTCAATTTCAATTGTAATATCATTCTCATTCATACATTTAATATATATTCTTGTATCTCAATGTAGATCTACATATTCTAAGTCTTCTGGAGTATTTAACCGGAAGAACGAACTTTCTTCATTCCATTTTGGTATCAGAGCATTCCTATGTGAAGTACGAACTTTGTCCGTTACATACTCAAATTGGATTTTGAAGAAATCGAATCTGGGTGCTAATAGTGGTCATTTGTCGGACATCAATAAAATTGCCCAATGTTACATGGGAATCTATGTCCCCAATGCTTCCCACATTTGTTATGCAAGGAAATTCTATGCACTTGGGGGGGGAGGGGGGCCGGGGGGAGAATGTTTATCCATGTCCGCCTTTTTGGGAAACTCGTGGAAATGCACGGGGGCCCATTTCCCAAGAAATGGGCAACTTTTTTCTTTTGTGGGTGAGTCCTAGTTACCCTCCCTTACGAACTTTGTTCGTTACATACTCAAATTGGATTTTGAAGAAATCGAATTTGGGTGTTAATAGTGGTCCTTTGCCGGACATCAATAAAATTGCCCAATGTTACATGGGAATCTATGTCTCCAATGCTTCCCACATTTGTTATGCAAGGAAACTCTATGCGTTGGGGGTAGGAGGGGTGGGGGAGGCAATGTTTATCCATGTCCGCCTGTTTGGGAAACTCCTGGAAATGCATGGGGGGCATTTCCCAAGAAATGGGCAAATTTTTCTTTTGTGGGTGAGTCCTAGTTACCCTCCCTTGGTAAAAGGGGACCACTTTGCTTACCTCATGATTTTTTCCCAATAGGCTATGGAAAATTATTTTTATAAAAAGCAGAAAAAAATCAAAACGCTAAAGGGAACATTAATAATTATTTCATGCTTTCATTGTTCATGCTTGTGACTTGTCATTGTTTCTCATATATATTATTCATTTATTTCTTTTATTTGTAACAATTTTGGAAGGAATTCCCTATGTCGAGGACCTTGATATTTCACATGACCTTTCTTAAGATTTGAGTGTTGCCTCCACATGCCCCTTGAACATGTTCCCTCATTAACTTGGTGGAACATTGAAATGATCTTATCTTGTGTGTTCGCTATTATAGAATATCTGTAAACATAATAGGCTTTTGGACAATTTGTGGTTGATTTTTGAACTTGCATTATTGCTTTTGTTGTAGTCCCTCTTCTGTCAAACAATCTTGCTTGTTTTTGGAGATTTGTACTCTATCAGCCCCTTATGTGGCATATATCCAAGAAAATTATTGCTCACTTTAATTTATTGCTAGTGTCGGATGATATTCATATCAAGATTCTTTCATGTACATTTAATAGGATGTCATAAATCATCTTCTTTGGCATTTAGGGCAGTCACCATTAGTTTGATGTAAATGATATTATCATATGCATTAATGTTTTTCAAGACACGGGCTTCTGGAATTGAAGAGGGAATTGTGAGCCGTTTCTAAAGGCATAATTTACTATGTTTATTGAAGGAAAAATATTAAATAAAGAAGATTATAACAAGTGTAGAATCCTAGATTACATTTGATGATTGGTTGTGGTATTTCAACTATTTCTGTTGAAGAAAAGAAATCATTTACTCATTTTGTTCATAAATTGCATATTTCTCTCAATTTTATGAGAATCAGAAACTGAATTGGTTGACCCCAAAAACTCTAACAGGTAAAAA
>APFE030751488.1:0-10821 GCA_000404065.3 Pinus taeda
ATTTGATTCATCTTATTATTTAAGGAAAACTAGACCATTTAAAACGATCTTTAATAATTTTTAAAAAATAAACTTTTACATCTGCCAAATACCTTTCAATCTTGAATTATATTTAAAACATTTTTAAAATATATTGCATCCAAAACAATTTTAAAATATACTCGAGAACCAATATACCAACTTAATATATCATTGAATGCTCTCATATTTTCAAATTTACTGGTTTTTCTAAAATTAATATTTTATGATTAAAGATTATGACAATTATATTTTTGCCCATTTAGAAATTTTATAAACACTAACAGCGGAAGCCGCTGCTATTAAGGTGACTGTGACCCACCAGATAAGTCACTCGGATATGTGAGTCTGCGAAAGGCAAATATGATAAGTGACTCTGGGGTCTGTGAATTAGCAAATATGATAAGCATCAAATGGGACCCCTCGTACGAAAGCATCAATATTCTCGAATATGAAAAGCATGTCACGCTAACCACTCTGAAGAGGATAGCGCCCACAGTATTGAGCCGCAATTTCAAAGTAGTAAAGCATCAATATTGTCGAAAGTCAAAAGCAAGGGGCGCTAATCACTCTAACGAGGATGCCGCCCACAGTATTGAGCCGCAAGTGCAAAGTGAATGGGAACTTTCGTATAAAGGTAAAAAAAAAATCTCCAAAATTCTGTTATCTTCAATTTAAATGGAGGAATTGGACTCTTAATTTCTCATACCACAGGCCCCACAGGCCGGCTTTGTTAAGAATCAAAGATGTTACAGTGTAAAGACGTTAGAGTTTAATTAGCATTAATAAGAATTAAGATGTTATTTTTAATTTAAATGGAAAAATTGGATTATTTATACGATTATCAAAAATTATAAAATATCGGTAAATTTTATAACTAACACAATCACATTGATATGCCTGTGATATGCTGATAAACATTAATGTATATAGATTTAATATTAATATTATATTGATATATAAATATATCATTGATGTATATATATAATAATATAATAATAATAATTATATTATAGAATATTATTATTATTAGATTATAAATATTGTTAATAATTATAACAATTATAATGGCAATTTATAGTAATTATTATTATATTAGAATAATATTATTGATATTATTAATAATATAATAAATATTAATATTATTAACCAAAGAGATTATTAATAATATAAACCCAAGGAATTTATGTGCAGCGAGGGTCCCTCGGTTGATTTTTGTAATTGATTCAGTGGTATTTGCGGTGCGACACATCTCTTCAACTTTAACTATTATTAACATGAGACATTTGAGTTTTTGAAACTGAGCAAGGAGGGTTGCTGAGATTCAGTTCTACAAATCTGAAGCCCTAAAAGTAATACATAGACCCTAACGAAGTGCAGACTGTAACATACCCGAATTAGAGAACGTACTTAAGATTCACGTCAACTCGGGCAAACTCACTAGTCTCTACGGCGAGTGTCAATTATCTAAGCCAACCGGTGGGTGAGCGGAATTATCTTGGAGTCAAATTGTAGTAGACTAAGACGTGAGCCCCCACAAATATTCTGTGTGGCGAAAAAGGAGTATTATTTTGTAGTGGATCACACATTCTGAGGCCAAGAAACTATTTGGTGTCCAATAGTCCACAAAAGGTTGAGGTTTGGTAATAGTCTAAGGGTTCCTAAAGTCTCCATGAGACATCCGAGTTTCTGAAGCTGAGCGAGGAGGGTTGCTGGGATTTAGTTCTACATATTCGAAGCCCTAAAAGTAATACACATATTGTAACATATCTGAATTAGAGAACAAACTTAGGCCTGAGGTAAACTCACGTGAACTCAGTGGTCTCTATGGTGAGGGTACCTGCGGTTTGATTGACTTTTGTGATTGATTTGGTGGTCTTTGCGGTGCAACACATATCCTCAACTTGAAGCTTCCGGGATACAGTGCAAATAATCTCTATAGTGCACTCTACATAACTCCGCGGGTGACCTCAATTACTTAGACTCTGACAGGCGCATATGTTCAGTCTCACCCTCTTTTGTCAATTTTTGCTTGTTTACATTATGAGTACTTCGCCTTACATATGTAAGCCCCCCTCTAGAAAAGAGTGACCAAGTAAAATTACTCTAGACATTCTTTATGAGTACATTGAATCTTTAAACATACAAAGAGAAGAAAGAGAAACCAATTTAAAATAGAATTAACGACATTGCTTGAAAACAATCACAAATTGCTAGAAAACAGAATAACCTCGCTTAAGAATGAACTCCAAGGAATGAAAGGTATGATTTAAGAAATAGAACATAATAAACAATCAATGATTGAAGAAAATGATTTCTGGAAAAGCGAGATTAAAAGTGTAAAAGAACAAGTAAATAATAACTCAACCCTAAATAACACAAAGAGTGAATTAGATATTAAACCCATGAAAAAAAAATTAACAAACTAATTGAACTCGACCATGAGCGCCATAAAAGAGCCTTACACCTTATAATTGTTGGTATAGAAGAACAAAACAATGAGGACACATTAGAAATACTAAAAGAACAATTAAAAATAAAATCTCAAATTTAAACAACTTATATCACGGAAACACTCCGGGTAGGAAAGTTACTTGAGAATAAACATAGACTAATCCATATTAAGGTAAGTTGCAATGACCACAAATTAGATATACTCAACAAATCCCCAAGCCTAAAGGGAACCAAAATCTTTATAAATGAAGATCTGATTCCAGAAGACCAAGTTGAACTCAGGAAAGAAGTCCAAAAGGTCAAGGAGGCAAGAAAATAAGGTAAATGGGTTATCATTAGGAATAGGAAAGCTATTATATGAGATAAAGTCCAAAATACTAGTGATAAATAGGAATTAGGATCACTCAGGATCCTGTTCTGGAATAGTTGTGGTTTTCCATGGTGTAAAGATGTTAAGTTGGATCTCGAGTGATATTGACCTTATTTTTCTAGTTGAAACTTGGGAGCATGACGAATCTAGGGTTCCTGAATCCTCACCTTGAGAAATTCATTCTTTGGTCTACTTGGAAAATTTTCTTGAATTTTAAAAACATTGGCGAATCTAACTAATCCCTAATATGCAAATTATAAATGTTTATTGATATATTTGCAAAATTATTCAAATTTATAATAATTTTATATATAGTCTCTATATAATGTTGGCGATTTTTAAGGTAAAATAATTTAATATTCTAAAATTTGGGCGAATCGTCTTTTCTAAAAATTGGAAATTAGCGAATCCTTTTTGTGGAAAATCATGGAAAATTAGCCCATTGGGCGAACATTAGCCCCTAAAATTTTCCATGTTCCTCACCTTGAGAAATTCATTCTTTGGTCTATTTTTATATGATCGTGCTAGTTTCTTATCTTCATTCTCATATATAATTGTTATTAAGAAATGAAAAAAAAATATCTAATAAATATTTATTATTCAAACTAGCACGATCATATAAATTAACCATAGTCATCAATTCATAATAAGCATCAACACACGTAATCATAAAAATTAATAATAACGATTTATAATTATTATTAATAATGGTAAAAAGATTAATATATTTTATATACATTTAAAAAAAACAGATTTGGCAAGACAAGATGTTCATGTATTCACATTATTTTTATTGTTAGGGTATTCCCCTTATTCTTAGTGTTAGTGTAGCCATACAATAAGGGGAATATACTAACATCTTGTCTTTCCAATTATGCATCCTAAAAATAGTATTGATATACAAAATATACAAAATATGAATAATGGAAAATATTAGCATTTATGTCTCCAAATAAAAATAGTTTGTAAGAACTATTAACAAAATTAATAACTATTAGGGGTGGCAAGAGTGGGAGGGATTACCGATAAGTTTGAAAAAACAATGAAATAGACTATTCTTGAGGCATTGGCCAATTAGAAAATAACCCCGCCAAAGCATAAGGGTTGCTACAAGGATTAATACTAATGAGAGAAACAAAGATTGAAAACTTGGTTGTAATGGGTGATTCCTTGATAATTATATAACACAACAATGAAATAGACTATTCTTGAGGCATTGGCCAATTAGAAAATAACCCCGCCAAAGCATAAGGGTTGCTACAAGGATTAATACTAATGAGAGAAACAAAGATTGAAAACTTGGTTGTAATGGGTGATTCCTTGATAATTATATAACACTTGATGCCTGGAGCATTACCAAAAGAGTGCAAAAGAGTTAAGAGGTATCATAGAAATGATCCAAGCTTTGAAACCATCCTTTTCAAAGCCCATCTTTTATAATGTTCCGAGATCGTATAATGTTGAAGTAGGTTGTCTTGCTAATGAAGGTGTAAATCAGGAAGGGCTCTTTGTTCATAATGGATACCCCTCAATTTCTGCCATCCCTTAACAATGAAATTGTTTGAATTAAAAAATGAAATTTAAAGAAGGGAGAGGGCCAAAAAAATCAACGTGGCTTCCTCTCCCAAAGTCATGATGCATAAAACAATATTAATGTCAATCTAGTTAGGCTTGAATACATAATCATGGACAAAAGTTGGGGGAATCATGTTATTAGTTTTTCGTCATCATTCTATCCCTTATTCATGTGTTTTCGAGCCACTGATGATAAAGTGATAGGATATATTTTATTGTGTGCAGAAAGTATTAAACCTTATATGCAGTGCTTTGTATTCATTGCAAAAATTACATATATTAATAGTGGTTATGGTGGAGTTCTTTGATGTGGTCTTGACGAGGTAAATAATTTTTGGTTATTTTCGGGGATATGGATCAAATACAGGGACAAGAGCCTCTGTGCATCCTTTTTGATTTCTCAACCATTAGCATATTGAAGAGGTCCATAATTTTGTTGTTGACTTTCCAAAATCGATGGTATCTTATGATAGTAGTCTCAAAACTAGTGGGGAGCTTTTAGCACCACCTAGGCATTAGCTCTCACATATGCCAGAAAGGTCATTCATAAACTTTTCATGTTAATCAAAGTTTCTTCGTTGTTCAAGCAATAAAGTCAAGGTTAGTTACGCATGTCTTGTAGGCATTGAGTTGGTGTAAAGTATTAATTTGGGAAGTGATGATACCAGAAAATTTGTTGACAATTGTTCGTTGGTGTGAGCACTTTAAGGAACCCTTGATGTTGTGTCTTTTTTCTTGTCTTAATGATCTAATTCCTTCATGTGGCAAGAATCATAAGGGCTTACCATCCTTAGTGTTTCATGGGCATCTAACAACTAAACACTCAGTAGTAAATTTACACGACAGGAAACCTGGGATACATGAATTTCCTATGAAGGTATTGCAATGGAATCATTGCAGAAACAAATGGATAGATTAGAGTCAAACCAAGAACTTATATTTACCAAAATGAAACATATCTCTTTTGTTGTCTTGATAGCAATGGAATTGCTAATGCAAGACAAAACTCAACAGAGGAAATTAGAGGGGGAGACAAATGGTCTCACCAACAACTAAAGGATATACATACATAAATTAAATCCTTGTCCCATGATATCTCCTCCAATCTAGATGACGAATGTGTAGGCAATGTAATAAAATTAGATTTGAATGTACCTCTTGTAGCAGAGGAAGACTCCAAAACTTAGTTAGTGGAACTCAAATCAATTTTATTTTGTGTTGTAAGTTTTGTATGACATTATTGATCTCTTGGAGAGTGTATACCTACAAAGACCCAACATCTACTAGGCAAGTTAGTAGTAAGTATATGATATATTATAGTCTTGATAATGTTATAGTTATTTCTGACCTCAGAATAAATTTCAACGTAATCACCTAATCTAAAAATTGTGATCCAAATACAAAATTACTAAATATCAAATTCTCATTAATTAATATCAAAGAGTCATCATTCATTTGTTCCATTAGGAATCCATAATCAATTGGTTTCTAGTGCTTTTTATTTTGGTTGCAAAAAGAAAATAAAAAGAATGCATCAATAAAAATAAAAATTGTGTCATATGAAATGAGTTATGGTTTTTTTGGCATGTGGTATTAACACGGGAGATTCACTCAATGAACCTTTTTCCTATCACGTGCGTTCGCAACATATTAAACAATACCCTTAATTTGACTACATATTGGAAAATACCCTTAAAAATCACATTACTTAACCCCCTACCAATACAAACCCAATAAACCTTCCCAATTTAAAAAACCCCTACTTCCACTAGATATTGTAGGTATCCATTCCAATATAAAAACCCTTTACCTCGATATATCCCCCAATATATTATGCCATTTTTTCCTCAATATATATCCCCCAATATGAACCCACTTGGTATTATGCCATTTTTTCCTCAATATATATCCCCCAATATGAACCCACTTGATATTATGCCATTTTTTCCTCAATATATATCCCCCAATATGAACCCACTTGGTATGGTATTGCTCCTGAGAGAGCCCCGTGGGTATTAATGAAACTTGGTATTAGCCCATGGCACTGTAAGCAACCATATTTATAGACTAAAAATAGTCACAATAAAGTGGGGTTGAATCTCTATTGGAGAATCTTGTTACATGTTTTCTAAATGTTATAATTTATTATTTTTTTCATTTATTATTATTATTATATTTTAAATAAGATTAAATTTAGTTTTATTTTTATGATTAAGTATTTCATGGTTATTATGGATTATTCAGTTGTGCATATTTATATGATATTGCTAGTTTTGATAATAATTTATGTTAGATTTTTTTTTTCATTCTTAAACATAGGAATAAAGAAAGAAACTATTTGTTATATTATATGGAAAGTATGAACCTTCATATTCTCAATCTTGTTATATATTTTAAGTCTAAGTACATATATATAATTTCTTAATTTTCTATTATCCAATTGATTTTAAATAATAAATAAAATTAATTCCTAAATAAATAAAAACAAAAAACATTAAATTAAATTATACAAATTTAATAACTTAAATCGGTAATTTCAACATCAACCATTTCTATTTAGATTTCGAATACAAATTAATTTAAAAATAAGTAAATTAACACTTGGTCTTGCAAATGCTATTAGTTGATGAGTGCATTAATCATTTAAGTAAATGTGGAACAGGTTTAAAATCACAATTTACAATTAAAGAAATAGTAGGTTTATTGTATTGTCTCGAGTAAAGCTGTAAATATTTTTATTTACTTCAGTAACAAAACTTAAATATTTTTATTTACTTTAGTAAAAAACTGGATAATATTGTTAATGTTATTTTACTGTTTGGTTAATAATATTGTTAATTTCGAAGTTAGAGAATGACGGAATATTAACATATTCTAACTTCTCATAAAGAAGTTGGGAAAGAAAGGCAGTTGCCAGTAAGGAAAAAGGGAAAAAAAAGTTGAAAAACCTAACTGTCTCTCTTAAGAGAAAACACTTCAAGAAAGGGGTGGGAAGGGGTGCTGAGGAAAAACAGTGTTGAAGGGATAGACGAAAAGATTTGGAAAAAAAAGAGAATGCTAAGTCTTCAGATAGCATTAGCACTATGTACAGAAGTCTTGCTGAAGACCATGGTCTGGCAAGCAGGCTTGGGAGAGATTTAGTCTTGAGGACAAATCTCATGGACGGAAGAATGACAAGCTGAATTGGTAAGGTGACTGAGGCCATTGGAAACTTCTGTATAGCATCATAGGTAAGCAGTACCTTACTATATTTATACGGTAAGAAGAACGACATGCTTGAATAATTATGAATGTTACGGTGAGTCTTTTCTTAAATTTATCGTTGATAAGTAATCTCAAAGTGGAAGAAATATAAGAGCTCTGCAATTATATTTAATAGAGAAAAGCATTCCCTGTAGAAATACCAGAGTTTCGTATATATTATGCTGACAAAGAATTTCAATGTATGTCAAAAAAATAAAAGTCTGGAGATTTATAAACTATCAAGTATTCATTATTTTGTGTGAAATAAAAGTGTTGTAAATTGCATTCCTCCAGAGAAATTAATGACAGTATATTTTAAAGGTTATAAAGTAGAATTTACCTGAGATTGTGTAGACTGTGGAATTAAAAGAATTTACTCAAGTTTATAAAAACCCAGAGAGAGGTCTCGGTTAGGAATGGGCTGGAAAGTACTTACCAAGAAAGCCTTAGTGGGGAAGTACCTAGAAGGTAACAGATGGGCTCAACAGGTTACTACCATGAGGTAAGGGAAAATAGGACATAAAGACCGAAACTGATGGGTTCAAGTAGCCTGATACCATTTGATGCCAGAGGGTTCTGCGCAAACAGACTTGAGTGAATGGCATAAGTCTAGACAGAGACTAGCCCCTCGGCTAATTAAGACCAATACTAATTGAGTTTGTTATTATATATGATAGATTAGTTTGTTTTTATATATAAAACTAGAAGTCACAATTTCACTGAAAAAATAATGGAAATTTGATAAGATTTTAATAAAATCCAGTGAATTTTTTTTTTTTTTTATTTAGATTTGAGCTTCGATGCTGTTAAATTAATTTTATTATAATATAAAAACCACATTAATTGATTCATAAATAAAATAATAATAATCTGATTAATGGAAAAAATATTTTTGTTTATAAAATATATTACATAAATTTAAGCTAGTAATTACTCCAAAAAGTGTCAAGAGAGGCCCATAGAAATGTTAAATTGAAAGAATTTGTGTTTTGGTTCAAAATAATAAATATTATAATAATTCAATCATTCAAACTAAACCTTGTAAATAAATTTCCCAAAATAAAATAAATCCCTTAGTAATCAAAATTATACAAATTATTATTTTTCGTTTCTCTCAATTATTTATATAATAAAATTCAATCTCAATTATTTATATAATAAAATCTAATCAATCATTCAAAATTGCACACATTAGGGCAAGCGAGTCCCCTTTGCCACCACAAATAGCAGATGATATTTTTTTTGAATGAGCTAAGCCACCACTCATGTCTACCTTTTCATTTTCAACCCTTGGATTTGTTAAAGTTTTCCACTGTTGGATTTGTCTGGCAAGTCTTCCATAGATGTGTCTTTGTTAAGCAACTGGACAAAATGTGCCCTTCTTTCTCCCAGATGCTCCACATTAAAGGGGGGAATTACAACAAAAAGGCTTTTAGCAATGAGGAAATTAGTAAATCCACTGAAAATACTAGTAAAAATCTGGTGATGGGAAATGTTATAGTCTACACAATTCAAATATCTTAGAAATTTTCAAATAGTAAATCCATTTATACATTCAAAAAACATATAATCTTACTTAAAAAATAATTTTAACAAAAAAATCAAAATATAAAACAATTAAAATACACCACACTACAAATCTAGATTTTACAAAACTCTATTATATATTTAAAACTAAAATAAAAATGAACGAATATGCAAATCTAGATTTTACAAAACTCTATTATATATTTAAAACTAAAACAAAAATTAACGAATGTGCAATGTTGATATAATTTTCTTTACAATATCACATAACAAAGTTGTCTGCGAAATTTTTAAGATTAATAAACATGTAATATTTTAATAAGGGTTTACCACCGAGTGGATATTTGGGTGATTTTTTTTCCCGTGTGTTCGGAGGTCTCCTTTCTCAGGCAAGGAGTAAACGGAACGCAAGGAGCAAACGGGAACTTAACACCGAGTGGATATTTGGGTGATTTTTTATTTTTTCCCCGTGTGTTCGGAGGCCTCCTTTCTCAGGCAAGGAGTAAACGGAACGCAAGGAGCAAACGGGAACGTGGAACCGACATTAAATTTATGGAGAGGTGCCAACGAAACCACATATCCTAATCTTAACAATTTTGTACATGTCTATGAAATACAACATACAGGTTTCTGTAGAAAAGACAGATGAGAAACGCGTCGATGCATCCACGCAATTCACAGTACATCTTACACATGGACGCACCTCCTCATTTAAATTCCACTGCTCCTAGCTTTTGTAGACGCCATAAGTAAAGGCACTTCAGACTTAACAGGATTTGATTTACTGAGCGTTTTACTCTGCCAACGAAACAAAGATTTTTTGCTACAGAGACCGCTGGAAGGAAGTCCAATAAATGCGATCGGCCTGAATTTTTCTCCCTGAGCTGTTCTTGCTTTCTCTGTTAACGCTGGAAAGATGACGACGCCATGAACCGTCTTTAGATATGCCGGAAAACAAGACGTGTTGACCGGATCTTAATACCAGAATGTGTGGGGTCGCCGGTTCGAATCACTCCCCGTTCTCAGCGGATCTGGTTGGCGGACTGTCCCACTGCCTCGACACGTCTGAGAAAGAATCTTAGGTTCCGGAAACATGCGGGCCACCTAATAAGGGTTACGTGTCGTGTAGGAAACCATGTCAACTAATGAGGGTTACATGAAAATTGTGGCCTCCGTACATAACGCCTTCTATATGGAACAACCCACAAAATGAATGCCTCAAAAAGTCGGACGACGAATGGTACAAGATAGAAAGTCTACGCGAACTCTGTACACGTTATAAATTAATTTTTGGAGAACAGACCCCTATTTTCCTTGACCGTTCAACAAACAAAAGACAAAACCGTCTGAGAGACAGGCCGATCTGTCCATTGAACTTGATGTAATAATGTCTTTAATATGTATGTTTGGCTTTTAAATTGCTTTATTAAAAATGCTAACCGTTGAATATTGTCATTTATTTATGCAGTAGTTTATAATGCGATTTTTTGAAAGTTTTTCCGGTAGATTTTTCTGGTGAAAATCCGGCAGCAATTTATTGGAATCCCAAGTTTGATAGCTAGTTTCTGCACAATCAATGGCTCCCAGGGGTTTTTCAGGGCGCTGAATCCAAATATGCAGTTAAAAAACCATTT